>PITA01006479.1:0-99832 GCA_004023965.1 Spilogale gracilis | reverse complement strand
ATTCCATATATGAGTGAAATCATAGAATATTTGTCTTTCCAGGCACCTGGGTGGCTCAGTTGGTTAAGCGACTGCCTTTGGCTCAGGTCATGATCCCGGAGACCAGGGATCGAGTCCCACATCGGGCTCCCTGCTTGGCGGGAGGCCTGCTTCTCCTTCTCTCACTCCCCCTGCTTGTGTTTTCTCTCTCGCTGTGTTTCTCTCTGTCAAATAAATAAATAAAATCTTTAAAAAAAAAAAAAAGAATATTTGTCTTTCCTTGTCTGACTGTCTGACTTATTTTCCTTAGTATACATAATGTGTTCTGGTTTCATCCACATTGTCACAGATGGTTTGATTTCCTTGTTTTTTTTTTTTTTTTCCTTTATGGCTGAATAACATTCCTGTGTGTGTTTGTGTATCACAACTATCCATGCATTCATTGAGGGACATTTAAATTGTTTTCCTTTCTTGGCTATTATAAATAATGTTGCTTTGAACATAATAAGTGTGCAGATACCTTTTTGAGTTATGGATTTCATTTCAGATGCATTTCCAAAAGTAGAATTGGTGGTAGTTTTATTTTTAATATTTTGAGATCTTCCATACTGTTTTCCATAGTGGTTGTACCAATTTACAATCCCATCAACAGTGCAAAAGTGTTCCATTTTCTTCACATCTACACCAGCAGTAGTTCCCTTGTTCTTTTGATAGGCCTGAGGGTGATGCTTCATTGTGGATTTAATTTGCATATTCTTAATGACTAGTGATGTTGAGCATCTTTTTATTTGCTTTTTGGCATTTGTAGGTTGTCTTTGGACAAATACCTATTCAGGTCCTTTGCTGCATATTTTTTTTGTTTATTTTACTTATTTAATTAATTTGTTTATTTGCTATTGAATTGTATGAGTTCTTTTTTTTGATATTTTCACCTTTATTTTTAGTCAGTAACAAAGGAATTGTTTCTTTTTTCTTTTTTTTTAATTTTAATTTTAATTTTTTTTTTCAGTATGAGTTCTTTATATAGTTTAGGTATTAATCCCTTATCAGATACATTATGTGAGAATGTTTTCTTATTCCTTAGGTTGTCTCAACTTTGCTGATGGTTTCTTTTGTTGTGTAAAACTTTAGTTTATTGAAATCCCACTTGTTTGTTTATTTATTTATTTATTTTGCTTATGCTTTTGGTATTATATCCAAAAAATAATTACCCAGACCAATGTCAAGGAACTTTATTCCTATGTTTTCTTCTAGGAGTTCATGATTTAAAGTCTTACATTTAAGTCTTTGATCAATTTTTGAGCTAATCTGTGTAAGTGGTATGTGATAGGTATTGAGCTTCATTCATTTGCATGTGAATATCAAATTATTCCAGGACCATTTATTGAAGAGTTTCTTTTCTCCTTAGAGGGCTCATGGTTCCCTTGTTAGGTAGTAGTTGACTCTATATGCTTTATTGGCATTTATTTCTAGGCTCTTAATTCTCTTCCATTGATCTATTTGTGTTTATGCCAGTACCATACTGTTTTGATTAGTATAACTTAAAATTAGAAGATGTGATGCATCCTACTTTCTTCTTCTTTCTCTGAATTTCTCTAGTTATGGGGTGTTCTTTATGGTTCCACATACATTTCAGGAGTGTTTTTTCTACATTTGTTAAAAATACCATTGGAATCTTAATAGGAAATGCATTGAATCTATAGATGCCTTTTTGTTGATTTAGGTCTGTTCTATTTTTTCTTTGTTTAGTCTAGCCAAGGGTTTGTTAATTTTGTTTTTCTTTTTAGAGAGACACCTCCTAGTTGGTTAACCTTTTCTATTTTTATGTTCTTTTATTCATTTATATCTGCATTTATTATTTCCTTTCAACTTGGGGCTTAGTTTCTTCTTTTTCTAGTTCCTTGAGTCCTAGAATTGTTGTTTGGGATCTTGCTTCTTAATGTAAGTGTTTATTGCTGTGAATTTCTCTCTTAGAATTGCTTTTGCTGTGTCCCATACATTCTGGTATGTTCTCTCTCTCTCTCTTTTTTGGGGGGGGGTCTCAAGAAACTTTATTTCCTCCTTCATACACTAGTTGTTTAAGAGAGTTAATTTCCATGTGTTAATGAATTTTCTACTTTTCCTCTTCTTGATTACTAGTTTCATGCCATTGTGGTCACAGATGATACTTGGTGTGATTTCAGGCATCTTGAATTTTCTAAGAATTGTTTTATGGCCTAACATAAAGTCTGTTATAGGAGATTTCTCATTTGTGCTTGAGAAGAATGTATATTCTGCTGTTGTTAAATAGGATGTTCTTTATATGTCCTGTTAAGTTCATTTGGTCTATAGCATTGTTCAAATCTGTTTCTGGGTAAGCTATCCAGTGTGGAGAGTTCAATGTTAACATCTTCAACTATTACTGTATTACTCTATATTTGTCCTTTTAGCTCTGTTTTTGCTTTATGTATTTAAGTGCTCCAAAGTTGAGTGAATAAATATTTATAACTGTTATTATCTTGTTGATGTTTTGATCTCTTTATTATTAAATAATGACCTTCTTTCTCTCCTCGTATCATTTTTTAAGTTTAAAGTCTATTTTGTCCAAGTATAACTATTCCTGGTTTTTTGGGGTACCATGTTTTTGGCATTTTTTTTCATCCCTTCACTTTTAGTGTATGTCTTTACAGCTAAAGTGAGTCTCTCGTAAGCAGTTTGTTGTCGTATCTTTTTTCTCATCCACCTATTCTATGTTTTAATTGGAGAATTTATCTGTTAACATTTAAAAGAATTATTGATGGTTAGGGCTTAATATTACCATTTTTTTAATTGTTTTTTGGTTATTTTGTAGATCCATTGTTCTTTGTTACTCTGTCTTTTGTGTTTTGATATCTTTGCACTTTGACTTCTTCATCATGCTCTTTTGTGTAATCACAGGATTTTCTCTGGGGGTTATCAGGAGGCTTACCTAAAATATCAAACTTATAACACCCTATTTAAACTGATAAATACTTAAATAGAATTGAAAAGTTTAATACTTTTATTTCTTCCTCTTCACATTTTAGGTTATTTCTATTTCAATGCTTTTTGTATTGTATAACTAATAGCAAATTATTGTAGCTGCAGTTATTTTTACAAATTTTTTTTAGCTTTCAAACTGGAGTTGCAAGTGAGTTATATACCACTGTTACCATGTTGTAGAATCTAACGACTATGGCTCTATGTTTACCATTGATAGTAAGATTAAAATACCTTTTAAATTAGGTTTCCTTTATTTCCATTAAAAATGCTCCATTTCGAATTTCTTGTAAGGCAGGTTTAATGGTAATGAACTCCTTCAGGTTTGTTTGTTTGGAAATTTTTTTATCTTTCCTTTGTATCTGCAGTACAGCTTTGCTGGGCATAGAATTCTTAATTGCCAGTGATTTTATGTCAATATTTTAAATATATCCTTCAGTTCTCTACTGGATTGGAAAGTTTCTGTGGAGAAATTTGCATATAGTGATGGTGCCTTTTATGTAATTTTTCACTTTTCTTTCTCTTAAAATTCTTTGACTTTTGACATTTTAATGTGTCTCAGTGTAGCCCTTTCTGGGGTCCTCTGGGACTCATAGATTTGGATGTCCATTTCTCTCCCCAGGTGTGGGAATTTTTTAGCCATCACTGCTTTAAATATACTGTCTCACTTTTTTTTCTGGAGTTTCCATAATGTGAATATTCTTTTTTATTACATTCCCATAGGCTTTTTTTGGTTCCTTTATAATTATTCTTTTTGCTCCTCTGATTGCATAATATTTACTGCGTTATCTTCCAGGTTGCTGATTTTTTTTTTAAATTCATGATCAAGTTTATTTTTGAAATTTTCTATTGAATTCTTCAGTTACTATGTTTTTCAGCTTAAGGATTTTTGTTTTTATTTCTATGCTTGCTATTTCTTTGTCAGACTACTCATTTTGTTTATATATTTCCTAATTTTTTAAAGTTGTGTTTTTCTTATAGTTCAGGCTTGAGTTTGCCTTGAATTCCCTGGTCAGGTTAGGCCACCAGTTTTCCTCTGCATGTGAGGTTAACTGTGGCCTGGGCTCTGTTCAAGTGCCAGTATACATTAGGCTGCTGAATGGGCTATGCAGTTTTCCATGTGCTGTGCTTAGGTTTCATGGTAGGATAGCCTAAAGACTGTGTTTCATGATAAATGAGGCTTTGAATTAGATTTCCTACCTGGGAACACAGGGAGAAGAAGCTGTAAAGATAGTAAAGCTCTTTTTTTTTTTTTAATTTTTGATTTTATTTATTTACTGCGAAAAAACAAGCAGGAGAAGAGGCAGGCAGGGAGGGGGAAGCTCCCTGCTGAGCAAGAAGCCAGATGTGGGACTTGATCCCAGAACCCAAAGGACTGAGCCACCTAAGTGACCCAAGATCTTTGTTGTCTTAACACAAGTTGACCCACACTCCCAAGTTCTTTGAATAAATAAGGCCATTGGCTTTGTTCTTCCAATTCTCAGTTCTGCCTGCCTGCCTTCCTTGGCTTAAGTGCACTGGGTCACACTGCTTCCAGGAGTTGTTGTGAGCCTTTCTGGTCAGATGGGGTTGGAAGACACTCTCCATAGTAGATAGGGTTGTGTCTTAGCTCCCTTGCCTGGGTGTGAGGGGAGAGCGGCTGCTCTGGGCTATCCTGTTTCCCAAAATGACTTCCCGTTGAGAGGGATCAGGAATAACCTGCAGCCTTGGCTATGAATTAATCCCCCTTCCTGTGCATAGCATGGGAATACCCCACCAGGAACTGTCTTTGCTTTGGTTGTGATCAGCTCTGCCTGTCTTCCTTTTGGCTCTAACACCACTGGGTTGTACTGCTTCCAGGAGTTATCACTAACCTTTCTGGTCAGATAGGGCCGGAAGACACTGTACATGGCAGGCGCAGCTGTGACTCAACTCCTTGCACAGGCATTAACAAACTGGGCTTTGGGGCCCTCAAAATTCCTCAACTGAGGCTCTGAATTGGACAGATACACACTCTGCTAAAATCTCTCATCTGAGTGTGTCCCTTGCATAGTTTTGCAGAGGAGCAAACCCATTGGTTGGGATTACAACTTGGGTACTGCAGGTGTGAATTCGTTCTGCCAAGATCCATATGCTAGTTGTTTCAAACCCTCCCCCATTTTCTGTCACAGTCAGATTTCCAGTGGCTAGACCGTACAGATATCTTTGCAGTACCTGTGGTGCAATATTAGAGTAGGGGCTTCTGTGGAGCAACCCATAATGCTGGGAATAGATGCTAGTTATCCATCTGGGTTCTCTTTTCCCACTGGAGGAGTGAAAGTTCATGGGAGACCTTTCTGTGTGGTCCTGCCCTAGCCTCATGGCACAGGTGAGATGAGGGGGATGTAGTTAACGTAGAACCATTTCTTTTAGTTTCCCAGTATAGACTCTTGGTTTTTTTGGTGCAGGATGTGCTTCAGTCTCACCCTGTGTTCTAGAATTCTCTCAGTGGTGTCCTGTTCTTGAATAGCTATTCTTCTTGTGAGGGGAGCGAAGTCACGAATGATCTGTGTTGTCATCTTAGTGATGTCACTCCCCCGTCAATGTTTAATGAACATTGTGTATTTAATACTCAGTCTTTCAATTTCAAAATTATGTGGGTTTTATTTAAGCAAGATACATGCTTGAAGTCTGTAAACATAGTTTATCACTCCATTCCTGTGTTTGAGAAATTGTGTGTATAACATTTCTCCATTTTTGCTCATCAAGGACAATATAACTACTCTACCAATTTTTGGACCCCCAATATTTGAAGTTATATTCTTAATGTTTTGTCTGTGTGTATGTGTGTACATACTCTGTGTTTGAATCACAATGCCTGATTGTTCCTTTGTGGTGTTCTACTAAGAGTTTGTATTTGTATTCTTGATAGAACACATAACATTGTCAGGATTAGTGTCTTTTTAAAAATAGTTGATCCCTTTGTTGATTTTCTAATTTACAGTTGAGGTTAAGTTAGACCTTTGTGTTAGACTTCACGTATTTCTCGATTTTTATTTTTTAACTTAGTCATTTAAAAAATTTATCGCTAGGGAAATGTAAGAATAGAGAAATATTGATAAATTTTTCCTGATGGCAGAACTAAGTGGAGAAAATGGTTGTCTTTTATTAGCCTGTAGATTGCTTTTATAAGATGGTCTTTTATTAGCTTTTCACGTCTGTGACACTGTGTACTCATGAAAGTATAATCATTAATGTGCACATTTCTTAGGTAACACAATCTTTTTATATTTTATGCTCTATTACAACAAAACATTTTTAATATTAAAATAATCTTATATCTGTTTTTGTGTTCTGTAATGGAACTTCTAAGTTAAGTTCTTCATGCTGTTAACTATAATCTATTTGCAGTCTAAGGTGTTCAAATTTATGGAAGGCCAACAATTATAGCAATATTCTGGATGATGAAAAGTGTTTGTGTCAAAAGCTCGACTTCTATGGCTGGATTGTAGTCACAGAAAATGATGAAGCATTTGAACACACCATTTCACATTGGCACAGCCCCACTGTTTAGCACAGGTGTTTCTCTAATTGTGATCTAGTGAGGAGGTATAGGGTTTAATGGCCCAGAAACTTACATTTTACCTCTCTGACCTTGTGCATTCATGTAAGTACTTAATAAAATTTGTAGGAACATAGGCTTACTCCTGAGATGGCTGAGAATTGTTTTCTCATGTGTATGTGGCAGTCTGTTCCTTTTCTCCACTTTAAAAAATATTTAATATATGTATTATAAGAAGTTATATGTATTTTCTCAGGTGTCTGATAAAAATCTAGAAATTTGCAGTGTGATGTTAAAATTCATTTAAGAAATTATTCACTATCCCCTCCTCAAAGGAAATGTAATAAATCAGAAAGCATTGATTAGAAAGTTTTAACCTTGTATACTGATTTTCTAGGACTCATTTTCTCTTTTAGAGGGCTAATATACTTTAAAATATACCATAAAACTAAAATCTAAGAAATTGAGATCTTTGATAATTTAAAAATATTTTAGGCATGTAATACTCAAAGTTTCAAGAAATGTATTGAATTATAGTGCTTAGTTTTTTTTTTAAACTGCATTTTGGAATCATCAGTTTGCCTATAGCTCTAAAATGTCTAAAAGCCCTATTAAGTTTGTTTTTCTTCCTCAAAACACTGAAGTTGCCTGATTTTTAAAGGTGGTCCCTTAAATTTGGTAGAATAAGGGGTTGAGTATATTTAATAGTTTCCATTTCTATAAGTGATGGACTAAGTTTTTGTAAACCAATGTTTCTGTTTAAGGCAGGTAGAGCTTCTGGACAAACCATGGGAAAAAATGGTTCTTTTTTTTTTTTTTTTTTTTTAAAGATTTTATTTATTTGACAGCAAGAAACACAGCCAGAGAGGGAACACAAGCAGGGGGAGTGAGAGAGGGAGAAGCAGGCTTCCCACCGAGCAGGGAGCCTGATGTGGGGCTCGATCCCAGCTCTTTGGGATCATGACCTGAGCCGAAGGCAGTCGCTTAACCAACTGAGCCACCCAGGCATCACGGAAATAAAAGGTTCTTAAAGGCATTGACAGTTACCATTGTAGGACTAAGATTCAGAAGAGAAAGAAAACCAGCCCAGGAAGAAGAGGTCAGCTCTTGAAGCTGCTTTCAAGCCAGAATGATAACTAGATGAGGGCAGATATTTCATAATGAGAAAAGTCTCAATTCTTTAGGAATGTTTAACAATTCTAAACGTGTATGCAACTAATTATATGGCTTTATATACAGTAGAGGCAAAATTAACAGAACTAAAATGTGTACAAATACATATTTATCAGGGTAATTTTAGCATCTATTTCCTTATAAGTAATAGGAGAAACAAATATGTATACAGAAGACATGACCAACAGAAGAAATTCCATAGTGCCTCTCTGGAGGCTTCCTAGGAGATTAGACAACTCACTGTGTGTGTGTGTGTGTGTGTGTGTGTGTGTGTGTGTGTGTGTTTTAAAGATTTATTTATTTATGAGAGTGAGAGAGAGTGCACACATGAACATGAGTTGAGGGGAGGGCAAAGGGAGGCAACCCCCAAGTAGACTCACTGCTGAGTGGAGCCCCACATGGGATGATGACCTGAGCCAAAATCAAGAGTTGGATGCTCAACCAACTGAGCCACCCCAACTGGCTGTTTGTTTGGGAAGCTGTTTCCAACTTGAGAATGTACCACCTTGCTTGTCTTTTTTCTCTTCCTTTCTTCTTTCATTTTTCTATTTTGGTTATTTTTGTTGCTGTGAGTTGCCACCACACAGGATTGGGGCACATTGGCTCTGTTTGATAGGAGGCTTGGATTAAGAAATTATGTTATTAATGTTTGTTTGAAAACACAGGGTTACCTTCTTACTAAGCAGTGTTATCCTGAATACTTAAACTCTCTCTTCAGATACTATGGAAATGAAAATATTGACAATAACAACAATAAAAACAAGTGCTGATCAATAGTTCAATGATGGCAGGAGAATGAAGCTTAACCAATATCATGAAGAACAGCATTAGGAAAAAAAAAGTATTTCTGACATCACTGCCTCACTGAAAGGCAAGAGCCACATTCTAATCCATGGAATGAGCATAAAATAGAGGACATATGTGAAGAGTAATCTGTAGAGTCAAGAGTAATTGAGCAATAAGGAGTGTTTAGCAAAAACTATTTTGGGAAAAAATTAGCAAATCTCCAAAGGCATGAAATAGCTATTAATTTCAGGGTAAAGTACCTTATAATGTGATACAATTAAGGGGATTCCTGAAAATTTAAGCCAGATGTTTGACATAAATTGTAAAACACACACTTCTCCCCAAATCAAATTCAGTAAAGCATTTTCATGTAAATTAATTTTGGAGCATAGATCTTATAGCAGACAAGTGCCTGAAGAGTTAGCATATGGTCCAGGATGCAGCTCTGGGAAAACACTAAATTCTAACCTCTCTTCCTTAGCTGAGTAAGTGTCTTCTTTAAACAATTTTATATGTTGATTTGTTAATTTACTTACACTCTTCAATGAGTACATACATTCCTGAAGTTCTTTGAAAATAAAAATCCAAAATAATAATACATATATGCCACTTTTATAGGCAATTCTCAAATAGTTGCCTTTACCCTCAGTTCAGTCTATTTATTGTTCTGGGTGTCTTTTCCTGTATCACAGAGCATATTTCTCTGGAAAGCCCACTATTACCTCAATCTCTGTATATCCCCAAATAACCAAATTATGTCATACTCCTCATGAATACCCAATACCTACAATAACATATCCACATCCTTTCTTCTGGAAAACAAGAGTTATTTTTCAAGTTTATCTCCTAGTGATCTTTTCCACAAACCCCGTGCTTATGTTCATTAGTGTTAATAACTATTCCCTCTGGTTGGTCTGTATTTTTTCACATTGTTTGCACATTGTTCCCTTTGCCTGGTGATGGGGCTACCTGCTGACACCCTTGGTACATTTTGAAGTTCTGTTTTGTTACTTCATCCTAATATTTTCCCTGAACCCCTCAAGCAAAAAAGCCTTTTATATATTTTTATTTTATTTTTTTTAAAAAGATTTAATTTATTTATTTGACAGAGAGAAACACAGCGAGAGAGGGAACACAAGCAGGGGGAGTGAGAGGGGGAGAGAAGCAGGCTTCCCACTGAGCAGGGAGCCTGATATGGGGCTCAATCCTGGGACCCTCGGATCATGACCAGAGCCAAAGGCAGACGCTTAATGACTGAGCCACCCAGGCGATCCTCTGTTTTTATTTTATATTGTATTGCTATTGGTGAGCCAATTTTATTCCTTAGATTAAAAGTTCCCTTAGGTCAGTTCATATTCTTTATTTATCTTAAACTTTTTTATAGCACATAGCACAATACTTAGTAATAAATTCATGAAATGAATGTCTGGGTTTCCTCCTAAACTAACAAATAATAAATTATATGTTTTTTTATATGTACATGTATTTAAAGCTATTTTGGGAAATAAACTGGTTTTTCTATTTTACTGAAGAATTATTTTTCTCAGGAAGTAGCCAATTGTAACTAAAAAAGTTAAAATGTTATAATGCCTACTTCTCCTTCTGAAATAAGTCCATTGATGGATGTATGTTTTTTACTCGACAGCTGTCAATGAAACAGAGACCATATGTCATGGTCAAGAAGGATCCTGATAGTGCTGAGAGTTTATAGAATAGGGACAGATCATTTTGATATTGAAAACCTAGTTATACAAATTGAGACTAAAGAGTGAATCACTTTGAGAGTTATAATATAAAACATTATTAACCACATCAGTTGAAATTCTCAAAATAAACTATAACGTCAGAAGGTAAAATTTTGTCACAGTGGATCCATTTAACATAGGGCATATCCCTGGGAACTTGATAGCTAAAATTTGTTAATGAACTTTTAAGTTGCCTTGCTCCAAAAATTATTTGATGTTCAACCACCATGTGCATTGCATCATTTTTATGATAGAGTGGAGTAAGAGCATTGACCTCACCTTCAGCCACATTGTTCTTTCTGTTTGCTTTTTTTTTTTTTTAACCATATTAGTCACTACATGGACATATAAGACTGGCAGCCAAATAAGTTCTAGTGATGATGATAAACATTACATCTTTATGATTTAATTTTATGTTTGTTTAGACCATTTTATTATCATAATACTAGCATGCAAGAAGAATTAGGTGACTACTACATTCTGTGGGGTTTGACAAATCAGGAGTGTCAGTATGAGTTATTTGGGGTGCTTTTAAGACTCTCCTAAGAAAGGTATTACCCATTTCATAACACTTATAAGCAGTAATATTTATTCCAATTTGTATTTATTGAGTCTGGATCTATGTTACGTTAAGTGGTATCTAAGGAATTGTTTCCTCCAAAGGTGATGATCAAAACTAGAAATCCATCACGATTACAGAGGAATAACAAAAGAAGAGCTGTAATACTGAACCTATTACTATGAATTCATTCTGGTTCTGAGAAAAATGTTGACATGCTCTTCAATCATAATTCTTGCCTCATGTTTAAATGAGTTGTCATTCTTGTAGAAGAAAAGAACTTTTGTGTCTTATTGGCTATAATATTTGGTATTAAATGTTCAAGTGTACTCTCTCTCTCTGAAAAAGCAGATATCAATTCATAGATAAAAGTGAGAGAAAAAAAATGTCTGAGAGGTAATCATCACTTAATGTGTTGATGACTGTATCACCATGGTGAAGTGAGCTTGCATTATCTCAGCTTGCAGATCTAATACTCAAATTGTAAAAGACTCACAGCCACTTTCTGTTACCAGCTGAGTAGAAACAATTGCTTTTTCAGTCATTGCATAAAACATGGTTATATTTTGCTGAAAATATTCATTTGTCAAGATGGAGTCTGTGGAATGATGTCTCTGCCCAGGAAGACAATACCAAAACTAGTTATAATTTTGTTTTCTTGCATAACATTTTTGTGGAAGATATTTGGGAAATGTATCAGAGCAGCAAAATCCTTCTCTCTAGTAAGGAGAGAATGTAATAGGACTTTCTTACTGCGAAAATCTAGCTTCTTATGTATTTCTTACCATAAAGCAGTGTGCAACGTCCAAATATATTTCCAAACAAATCAATCATCAATTCTGTTGGTTATCTTATGATTACTACTGTCTTATTATTTAATAAGAGGGTTTTACAATTTTTAATTCAAATAAAACTTTTTTGGTAAAACTTCAAAATAAAACATTTATTAATGTTCAGAGGATGTTAGTTAGAAGTGAAAATTAGCTGAATTGCTAACAGTATGCCAAGAAACTAGAGAAGGTATTTTAAAAAGTGTAGAAATAGTGGTTTTTTTTTTTTTTAAGATTTGTATTAGAGAGAGAGAAAGAGAAGTGAGAGCATGAGTGGGAGTAGGGGCAGAAGGAGGTGGAGAGAATTTCAGACTGCCTGCTGAGTGTGGAGCCAGAGATGGGGCTAGATCTCATGACCCTGAGATCACGACCTAGCTGAAATCAAGAGTCAGATGCTCAACTGACTGAGCCACACAGGCACCCCAAAATAGGGTTTCTGAACAGGGTTTGGGAAGTATATGTATGTCAGCTTTTAGTTTTAACGAAGTCTGTTAGATTTCCCGTTTTACTTCTCAAATGATGCAATTCATTCTTTAATATACTCTCTCCTTTTCCCCTAACCATTCATCTGACTCTTCCTGAATTAAAAAAAAAAAAAAATATTTTCCAAGCACATACTACCTGGAAAAGAAAAAGGACTATCTTAGTATTTTCTTTGGAATATATCTTTTCTTATATCTCATGGCACATTTCAATTTTTCACTTATCTTCATTTTGGCAGAAAATATAGATTATTATTTAACATGTTTTACTGTATCTCCTTATGGGAAAGAATTAACTTCACTGGCTTTTTCATGTTTGACTATTGTCACAAATAACTACACAGGGGTCATTGTTACTTAATTCCCTGTCTTCAGATAAACAAATGAAAGATACAGAAGAAACCAAGGCTTTAGCTTACTAGTAATTCCCTTTATACTCTTCAAAATGTCGGTGATTTTGTTTTATTGGTAGACTTAAGGTTCCATTACTATTTATTAGAGTAGTAGATTGGATTGTTTATCACCATAGCTTTTTACTCAAGATTATCATCTAAGTTGTTTCTTGGGCCCCAAGCCCTTTCCCGTATTTGGTGATTCTCTAGAAGGACAGGACTTAGCATATTATTGTACTCATTATTAATATTTCTCACAGTGATACCTTAAAAATACACAAACAGATCAGTATGAGAAATCAGTTCATCTGGGTGAATCCTTGTGCTGACTGCCTATGTTTAGTCTTTCCTGTCAGGAGTCACACAGAGCACACCCTCCCTCTAGCATCAAAAAGGACTGCCATTTGTGTTAGAGGTTTCTTCCCACAGAAGCCCATTTGAGACTCAGGGACCGATTTTTATTGGAGATTGATAAAGTCCTAAAATATACCAATATTCAAGAATCCCAGAAGGATTGTAGTTGTTCTCTATCTAGCACAGTGTGTACAAATGGTCTAGACATAGAAAAGCAGTCTTATTAGGCACTCTTAGGAAATCTAAATTCCTAGACACCAGTCAAGAGTCAGTCTTAGAAGCAGGCTTTTCTAAAGATGGCAGCTTCAGGCCTGCTATGCTAACTATTTTCTGCACACAGGTGTATGACATGTACTTCAGTACAATTTTTCATGGTGTAAAGATAATCCTTTATTCTGCTTTGTATGTTTGCTTTCTCTTTGTATCTTTTTATCTATCTGTCTATCTCTCTATCTCTTTGCGTCTGTGTATTGTTAGATTATTTATTCCAGGAAAGAAGAAACCTTTTTTATCTCCAATAAAATTAGGTTTCCTAACTTGAAGCAAGGGATATCACACACCATGGTGACAATTGATGGTGATTTGGAGGGAAAGTTCAGGAAAATTGCTGGAAGGGTTGGATATTGTCAGGAAGAAGAGGCAATTCAGTGATTGATTTTAATGCTTTATTGATTTGTATATTGTTAAATTCTACATAAAAATAAAAAGGAGACTGGAGGAAGGAAATGAGAACAGTTATTACTAGAGAAATGGTCATGATTAAGCAAGGAGAGGAGCATGCTTGATATTTGCTGTGGCTGCATGATATCTTTGGTTTTATCTCTTGAGGCATGATGCTGGATTGTCCTTGTTTTTGTCTTATCCCATGGGACAAGATGGGAAATAGTTTATGAGAAGAAAATTTTTAGAAAATTTATTGTGGTCCTACAACACCTACCCTGCTTTGTGTACAGTAGATATTTGTAATAGTAGATTCACCACTTACTGGATTCCTGATGATAATGGTGAACACTGCCTAACACTTGCTTACCTGTAACTGTTCTGGTAGAGTGTCTCCTTTTCTGAGGTCAATATAAGGGATATCTGAAGTACAGCCATATATTTTCTCAAAAGGAATGTTAAACAGATATTACTAGTACAGAGTTTAGGGAAACTGAGTACTTGTAGACCTATGTCTGTCAACATGAATAAGGAGTAATATAATTTATAACAAAGAAAGATTAATGTTGCTTAGTCAAGTATACATAAGGAGAATGAATATTCATCACTACTTTGAGTTCAGTGGCTGTATTTCCACCTACTTTGCATTCGTAAGATTGAGGAAGAAACGAGGTCTTCTCTTTGGTTGTGGTTTATTAGCTAAGCTCTATTTTGGCTCTCAGGACCAACTCCCTGAATTTCTCTCACTTTTTCCCTTCCTCTTCCTTTATCTCTTCCTTTCCCTCCCTTCATAGCACCATGGAAATATTAATTAACATTTTAGTTTCCCTATCTATAACAAGTGAAACACTTTTCTGGGAGTTGTTCTCTGTCTCATCTGAATATTTGTACTTTTACTATATACACTGAATCTATAAAAATATACTGTCTTTAAACATTTACATAAATGTAATCATGCTTTTACATGTCAGTACATATTTGATTCCCCCCCTAACATTATGCTTTTGATACTTATCCAGGTTGATATATTTAGGTACAATTATTTTAACTCCTCTTCCATAACAAATGTTATGCTAACTTCTAAGTCTATATAACCTGAATGTCTTTAATATTCTTCCATCCTTAATACTAAAGTTGAAGTCTTCTTATTCAGTGACTACAGGTAGACCAGGCTTCCCCCAGAGTTGGTCTGAGGATTCCCAGTAGCGCTTTTACCTGACCAGTTGTCAACTATCACAAGAACTCTAGCTTTCAGAGACTTTTGTGTAAGATACTTATTGAGGTACTTCAAGAAAAGAAAAATAGGCTTGAGTGAATTAAATTAGCCCCATTTTTTTTAAGTCTTGTTTGACAGACTTTCACAAAACTGTTCACATTTTATTCCCCTAAAGTCAGCTGGATGGTGGAGTCTGTCACTAGAATTAAAAATAACACTTTCCCCAGATTCCATAATGGTTTAGAAAGTTCAAAAGAATAAAAATGTTGAAAGATAATATTGCTGCTGCTGTAATAAGACTTTAGATATATAAGTCGAAAATATTTTGAAGATGAGTTCTATTTTACTTCTATTATGATCCAATAACCATATGAAACAAGAATTTGGAGATTTATAGTGAAGGTATAAATTGTTATGCTAAAATTATAGATCTTACAATGTATTCTAAAATTTGAAACTGCTAAAAAATATACTTTCGTACTTTGTGATATATTAGATGACCCCTTTTAGTCATCGAGACAAGCTGAATGGCATGCTTTAATTTCTCTTTTTGTCATCTATTCTTGCAGGTACTGTGGCATATTTTGTTGGCAAAGGATGTCATAACTTTTGTTCTCTTTAAAGGAAGTACCTTCACTTTTGTAATGGGACTGAGGAAACTTTTATTTTTTAAAATAAATCTGGTCCATGCACAGGTGGTATGCTGAGCTTTAAACAGCTTGATGAATGACTTGGCTCTGCATAGCAGCGTCAAATAATGTATCTCAGTTGGCAGTCTCAGTGAAACAGAATAAGGCAGTCGGTTTTCAGTTATGTATTAGTCCTTGTGCCTACTCGACTTCCAGCTGTGCATGCTAGGCATAAATCCCGCCCTTCCTCTCCTTGTCCCAGTAATTCACCCAGAGCTGCCCATTCAAGTCTGTTTACCTAATGACTGCATTCAGCATCAGGAGCCACTCCTGTCACTGGGACAGATATAGATTCTTTATTTGCTGATATACTAAATCGTGTGATTTTACTCAGTTTTCTGGGAATAATAATGGTGGATGGAAGGACTTATTGCTTAAAACATTCTCTTATCAGGGAAACAGATAGTTTAATTTTAAGGAGCTGGTCAATTTACACCTATACTTCAGCTTTTATTAACAATATTATCGACTTTACCATATTTTCTCTAGTACAAATATGCTTTAATTGACATTCTTATAGCAGTTCTTTTTTTTCTTCCTTCTTAATAAAATCCACTTACTAAAGGAACAATTATATAATTTAAAGGCATTGAGAATGGGGATCAAATGATGGAAGAGATGGAGAACAACGAATCAGAATTACATCAGTGATGGTTTGAGGTACATTTGAACCACTGAAGTTGTAGAATATCCGAGAGGTTTTGAAGTAGAATTATCAGAAACTTTTAGCCAATTTTATGAAGAAGAGGGATTGAACACAGGGAAAGGAAGCAAGAAAACAGTAATTAAAGTGAGATGCAGAAGTGAAGGAGCAGATAATGAACTTAGTTTGGACAGAGTTGTGAGATGAACATTAGATGTCAAGGTATAATAGACAATTGGTCGTATAGTCTTAGACTTGAGGAAATATGTGAGGGATAGATCTGGATTGGGAATCATGGCAGTTAAAGTCAACATAGAGTAGATATGCTGACTGAAAGAATGATCAAGCAGATAAACTCTGAGATTTTCAAATCATAAGAAATGATGTCTGATATGCCATAGGCCCCATGTAACTATAGAGCATTTGAAATAGTATAAACTGAATATACGCTATAAGTATAAAATGCACACTGAATTGTGAAAATTTAGAATAGAAAAAAGCACAATATCTCATTTCTATTAATTACATGTTTGATTTTATTTTGGATTTGATTGAACAAAATCTATTAAAAATTTACTGTTTAATATAGTTACTATAAAATTTAAAAATTATACATGTGGCTTCTCTTTTATTTCTCTTGGATAGTACTTACATCTATAGAATAAAATGCTATTATATTTCCACAGTGATTATGGTGAGGTAACCTATCACCTTACCAAACTTGTGTTCCTCTGTCTCCTCCAACCGGTCAGATGTGAGCTGGTCCCCTTTCACATCATGTTCCTTCACAGCCATAGACTTTTGTATATGTTGTACCTGCTTTGGAGAATGCCCAGTTCTTCCTTGAAGATTTCTGTCTT
Organism: Spilogale gracilis; assembly: GCA_004023965.1. Lineage (NCBI taxonomy): Eukaryota > Metazoa > Chordata > Mammalia > Carnivora > Mephitidae > Spilogale > Spilogale gracilis. The sequence continues at coordinate 82,947 of PITA01006479.1, read as the reverse complement.
TTTAGGTTGGCTTTTCAAAGAGAAGATACTTAGATTAAATGAGCAAAAAATATTAGTGATTCTAGAACTCTGTTTTTCAGGAAATAAAGGGAGAGAGAAAAAAATGAGTCCTCAGGTATCCATCACCCTGTTTCACTAATTATCTATATTCACAGTTTCCTGCTCAGATCATTCTGATCCCAGACATCATTTAAGTTCATCTATAAATATTTTAGTGGATTTTTGTAAAGATTTTATTTATTTGATAACCAGAGACAGAGACAGTGAGAGAGAGCATGAGTGGGGAAGAGGAGAAGACAGCTTCCAGCTGAGTAGGGAGCCCAATGCAGGCTGGATCCCAGGACTCAGATCAGGACCTGAGCCCAAGGCAGACACTTAACTGACTGAGCCACCCAGGTTCCCCTTTTGTGGATATTTCTAAAATGATGGGGCTATTTTTTTAAAAGATTTTATTTTTTCTGTGTCCAAAGTCTCTGTTGTTTCGTTTCTCTCCCTGGATTACCCTACTTCCCATTTACTTTCCTTCTCCCACTGTCCTCCAGGTTACCCCTCATGCACCGCAAGTAAGTGAAACCATGTGATACTTGACTTTCTCTCTTTGGCTTATTTCACTCAGAATAATCTCTTCCAGTCCAGTCCATGTTGCTACCAAAGTTGGATATTCATCCTTTCTGATGGAGGCATAGTATTCCATTGTATATATGTACCACATCTTCTTTATCCATTCATCTGTTGATGGGCACCTTGGTTCTTTCCACAGTTTGGCGATTGTGGCCATTGCTGCGATGAACATTGGTGTACATATGGCCCTTCTTTTCACTACATCTGTATCTTTGGGGTAAATGCCCAGTAGTGCAATTGCAGGGTCATAGGGTAGCTCTATTTTCAATTTTTTAAGGAATCTCCACACTGTTTTCCAAAGCAGCTGCACCAGTTTACATTCCCACCAACAGTGTAAGAGGGTTCCCCTTCCTCCGCAGCCTCTCCAACACTTGTTGTTTCCTGTCTTGTTAATTTTGGCCATTCTGACTGGTATAAGGTGGTATCTCAGTGTGGTTTTGATTTTAATTTCCCTGGTAGCTAGTGACGCTGAACATTTTTTCATGTGTCTGTTAGCCGTTTGTATATCTTCTACAGAGAAGTGCCTCTTCATGTCTCTTGCCCGTTTTTTGATGTGTTCATCTTCTTTTTGGGTGTTGAGTTTGAGTAGTTCTTTATAGATCTTGGATACCAGCCCTTTGTAGTGTCATTTGCAAATATCTTCTCCCATTCTGTGGGTTGCCTCTTTGTTTTGTTGACTATTTCCTTTGCTGTACAGAAGCTTTTTATTTTAATGAAGTCCCAGAAGTTCATTTTCGCTTTTGTCTCCTTTGCCTTTGGAGATGTATCTTGAAAGAAGTTGCTGTGGCCGATGTCAAAGAGGTTACTGCCTATGGATGGGAGAGCCTGGTGGTGGGTACTGGGGACACCTAAAGTGTGGAGCACTGGGTGTGGGGAATGGGGAATGAATCTTGGAACACTGGAAAAAAAAATTTTAAGTAACAATAAAAAAAAATATTTTATTTTTATTTATTTGACACAGAGAGAGATCCAAGTAGGCAGAGAGGCAGGCAGAGAGAGTGGAGGAAGCAAGCTCCCTGCTGAGCAGAGAGCCCTGGATCCCAGGACCCTGAAATCACGACCTGAGCCAAAGGCAGAGGTTTTAACCCACTGAGCCACCCAGGGGCCTGATGGGGCTATTTTTAACATAACTGCAATTCTGTAAGTCTTTTCTATCATGGAATTTAAATGATAATTTCTTTCATTTTTCTGTCTTTTCAGATTGATAGTCCAAATCAAGATGCAGATAAAGTCTATATATTGCAATTGGTTGATTTGGCTTTTAGTCTTATAAATGGTCTCCATCCTTTTTTTCTTATTACAATTTATTTGTGAAAGAAACTGGGTCATTTGACTTTAGAGTTTTCATAGTCTATTTAATTTTTTACACTGCCACTGTCATTCGGTGTGCTCCTCTCTCCCCCCACTCCATGCTTGTTGCTAATTTTAGAAGCATGATCATATTCAGATACTGGTGTTTTTTTCTTTTAAAAAAGAACTTCACTGATGATATGTGCTTCCATTAGGAGGTACATAATATCTGGTGATTTCTTTTCTCTTTTCTTTTGCATGTGTATGATGTTAGCAATCACTGATGATTTTTGCCTATGTCCATTAGTTACTTAGAGCAAAACAGTAATTTTTGAATGTTATTCTTCAATATTTACCTAAAATGTTTCTCTAAAGAGCAGTGTTTCCTCACCAACTAATTGATAGAAGCTTTGGGATCAGTTTGTACAGAGGAAAGGAAGGGTAAATGTGTGGTTTCTTCCTTTGCATTTGACTTTTCAAAATAATACATTACTATAAGTATCTCTTAAATGATTCTCTAAGTTCACTAGTATTCTCTGTTGGTGATCCCAGAGTAATTTTTATTATTATAAGAAACTTATGCATAACAATATGTGATCAATTGTTTCTTCCAGGCCAGTAATAGTTTCTTTAAGCTGACAGAGGCTTTTTTCCCTAATGTTTTATTATGACAGTTTGTTCCAAGTCCATCTTATAGATTTTATGCTCCATTTTCCAATAAGCCATGGTTCTTTTTTATTTTAGAAATTGCAATATGGTTGCTAGGGACCCTGAGTAGGTCTTAAGGGTAGACAGAATTAGTAATTACCAATTCTTTTTATTAAGTAATTATTATGTGTTCTTACTGATACTTTTGATTCAAATATGTATAACAGGATTTTAATTTAAACTCATCAATCTTACCATCTGTATCTCTTCTCTCTCTACTAAAAAATACCCATTGTCAATAATAACCAACATAATTACTCATTTGCCTTATTCTGTAATACTTTTAACATCTGTGTCATGAAAATACTAATATAATTGCCAATGGTATAATTTTTTAGGTGCTATTTATATATTTTTGCAGTTCTTTTTTGTCCTATGGCTATATCTCACTGGGTGTGTTTAGTCAAATTACTGTGTTTTGATGTTAGTTGATAATATCAACTATACTACCAACTGGTTACAGTAAGACTCATTTGTTTTATCACTGCTCTTTTGGAATTTAAAAAAATAAATTTTACGATTTTTTGTATTCTTTATAGCAGTCCAAAATAAAATTATATGGACTAAAATACATTTAGAGAAATCTTACTTTATACCCATCGTTTCTACTGTTTCCAGTCTTCCTTTATTAGTAAAAAAGTTCCAACTTTCCATTGTTCTTTTATGTAAATTACCTATTCTATCTATTGGCTGACTGATCTACCAGTATATCCCTCTATAATTTTCTCTTCTTAGATAAATGGTAGCATTGCATATGTACTTTTTTTCTAACTTGTTCTTTGGCTCTTAACAATATAGCTTCATAACAGTATGTACAGAAATCTGTCTTTACTTTTTACAGCTGCGGAGAACTCCAGTGCAGGGTTATAACCTGATTTACTAAACCAGTCCCCTGTTGATAGATATTTTTGTATTTTTGTTCTTCTGCTATTACAAATAATGCTTCAGTAAGTACCCTTAAATGCAAATATTTTCATATTTTTGCCTGTGCATCTTTGGTATAAATTCCAGAAGAAAAAAATTTTGAATCAAAGAGCAAATTCATCCTAATTTTACTAGATAATGCCAATTTGCTGTATCTCTTAGGAGTGTATCATTTTGCATTCTCATCAAAATGTGGGTGTGTGTTTCTCCACAGACACAGTAGCAGAATGTTTTGTCAAAATGTGGACTTCTGCAGAACTGATGAGTGCAAAATTGTGTCTCAATGTAATTTTACAAATTAAGGTACAAGTACTTTCAGTAAAAGGTGCAGATTTTCAGGGTACCATTCCATGAGCTTTGGTGCACTCTTATCAGAATATAGAATGTTGCTCTTAGTTTATGAAGTTTTTTGTGAACTTCTCCAATGTTTTACTCCTAAGAGAGAATCAATATTCTGATTTCTATCAGACACATTAGTTTTGCAGTAAACTAATATAGTCTGTAAGCTTCATATAAATGGATCATACCATATGCACTTTTCTATGTCTGGTTTCTTCAACTTAATGATATTTTAGATCATTCATATTGTATGTGTCAGTTTTTTGTTGCCGTAATACTTTGTTCTATACAGATATCTCAGTAGTTTATTCTGTTGATAGTTGTTTGACTTGTTTCAAAAATTTTGCTAATAAGCCTTAGACAGGGGCACCTGGGTGGCTCAGATGGTTCAGCATCTGCCAGGTCATGATCGTGGGGCCCTGGGCTCAAGCCCAGCCTTTGGCTCCCTGCTCAGTGGGGAGCCTGCTTCTCCCTCTGCCTCTCCTCCTGCCCCCAACTCTTCCTTGCTCTCTCTGTGCCTCTCAAACAAACAAACAAACAAACAAATAAACAAATAGATAAAAATCTTTAAAAAAGCTCTAAACATATTTGACAAGTCTTGGATATACATTTCTTTTTGATAAACTAGAATTGCTGGATCATAAAATATCCAAATGTTTAACTTTATAAAAACTCCCTAAAAGTACCTGTATTATTTAGCATTTGTACCAGGAAGATACGAGGTGTCCAATTGCTCCACCTTGTCTTCAGTATTTGGTTTTAATCTTTCTAATTTTGGCCATTTCATTGGATATATATTAATATTTCATTGTGATTTTAATTTATCTTGATGACTAAATTTTGAGACTGGCTATTAGATGTTCCCTTTTGTGAAGTGTTGGTACAGATCTTTTGGAGAGAAGTGTTGCTTATGACATTTCCTTTTTTTGTCTTTTGAATATCAGTCCTTCAGTGGTTCTTCACTACTTTTCTTACTCTCTCTTCCTCTTTTTTTTTCTCTCTCTTTCTCTTATTGGTTTCTCCCTCCTATCCCTTTCTCTGTCTCTACACACACACACACACACACACACTCTCTCTCTCTCTCTCTCTCTCTCTCTCTCTTTCTTTCTCTCTGCAGTTATGTTGTGACTGTTCATTGTCTTATGATATATTTAGATAGAAAAAATTCCTTGACTTTGAAATATGTTTTCTTCAATTGTTTTCTTTAATGGTAAGTGATTTTTTGCTTTCTAAGTAAATTGTGCTTAACCACAGATGGCTAAGATTTTTTTTTTCTGTTTTCTCTTAAGAGCCTTAAAGTTACAGCTTTTAAGCTTAGCAGAAATCCTCTTACTTTTTTTGTGTGGCTTGAAGTATTGGTCAAGCTTCAATTTTTCCACATGAATATTCAGTTATTAATGAATTATTTAATGGAAACATTTTCCAATGCGCATTTGATTCCTCTGTGAATTTGTGAAAAATAGTGTGGGTTTATTTCTAGATTACTCTCTAATTGATTCATTTATCTGGCTTTATGCTAACAGAACACTATATTCATTACTATAATTTCATAATTAATCTTATAATCAGTGTAAATCACCCAATTTTGTAAGTTTTAAACAAATTTGTTTATTTTAGTTCTACATTTTCTGTACTTTTAAGCATTACCTTTCAATATTTACGACGAAGATTTCTGGAATTTTACTTTGTTTTTTAAAGATTTTATTGTTAGAGCAGAACAAGAAAGCACGAGGGAAGGAGGCAGAGGAGAGAGAAGCAGACTCCCCACTGACAGGGAGCCCAATGTCTGCTTGGTCCCAGGACCTTAGGATCGTGACCTGAGCCGAAGACAGACCCTTAACTGACTGAGCCACTGAGGTGCCCCGATTTTTGGGATTTTGATTGGTATAGCATTAAAACTATAGATCAACTTGGAAGAATTGGAAGAATTAATTTATTTGCATTATTGTCTTTCTAACTACTAGAATGGTGAATTTCATCTTTTGGATCTGGTTCAGTTTTTCTCAGAAATATTTTATAGTGTTCACTTTGGAGATCTTGCATATTTTTGGCTTAGTTTGTTTATTGATCTATTGTGCTATTAAAATGTATCATTTAAAAATTATTTTCCAGTTATTTATTGTTTGGATATAGAAATACAGTTGATTTTTTGGTATTGATTTTATGTTCTGAGTCCCTGATATAGTCATTTATTAGATTTACTGGCTTTTTTTGGTTGACTCATTAGGGCTTTGGATAAACACAAAAATAATGTCTACAAATAAAGGTAGTTTTATTTATTACTTTTAAGCCTGTATGCCTGTTAATCATTTTCCTTATTTTACTGCATTAACTAAGACCTCAATACAATGTTAAGTAGAAGTGATATTAGTGGTCATCTTCATGTTATGCCTGTTTTTAGGAGAAAGTGCTCATGCTAAATATATCACTAAGTATAATGTCAATAGGAGTTTGTTTCTTTGTTTGGGTAAATACTTTTCTCAGAGGCAATTTGTTACAATCTGTGGTTTGCTTAGTTTTTACTTTTTAATCACAAAAACATAGGTTTTGAATTTTGTTAAACACTTTTTCTGTATTTACTGAGAGGATCATTTAATTTTGTTTTTCTTTAATATGGTAACTTACATTACTTTTCCTTTTTTTAAAAAAAAAATTTAATTATTTGACAGAGAGACACACAGTGAGAGAGACAGCAGACACAAGCAGGGAAACTGGGGGAGGGAGAAGCAGGCTTCATGCCAAGCAGGGAGCCTGATGTGGGGCTGGATCCCAGGATCCTGGGATCATGACCTGAGCCGAAAGCAGTCGCTTAAGGACTGAGCTGCCCAAGTACCCCAGATTTCTTTTCAAATATTAGTCAAGCTTGCATTCTCGAGATAAATCCATGTATGGTCATTATGTATTGTCCTTTTTATGCATTGATGCATTTTTTGGCTAATATTTTGTTAAGGGTGATCTTTTCAAACAGACTTAACTATAGAAAAAAAACTGATGGTTACCAGAAGGGAGAGGGTTGGGTAGGAAGGGTGAAATAGGTGTTGGGGATTAAGGAGAGCACTAGTCTTAATGGGTACAGGGTGATGTATGGAATTGTTGAATCACTATATTATACACCTGAAATGAATACAACACTGTATGTTACCTATATTGGAATTCAAATAAGAACTTGAAAAAAGTGATTATCTTTTCATCTAATATCCCTCCAGGGGTGGGGAAATAGGGTCTTACAGGGGCTTGTATATTAAGTTAGGAATTATTTCCCAGTGTACATTCATTTTCAGTAATATTTTAGATTTTTATTTGCATATGCACATTTTATGTGAATTTCCTTTGCATGTACTAAACAATTTTCTGAATAAAATTTTGATCTTTTACATATTATATGGATAAAATGAGTTAAGTGGCATTCTTTCTTTTTTTTTTTTTAAAGATTTTATTTATTTGACAGAGAGAAACACAGCCAGAGAGGGAACACAAGCAGGGGGAGTGAGAGAGGGAGAAGCAGGCTTCCTGCCGAGCAGAGAGCCCGATGTGGGGCTTGATCCCGGGTCTCTGATATCATGACCTGAGCCAAAGGCAGTCGCTTAACCAACTGAGCCACCCAGGCACCCCAAGTGGCATTATTTCTTGAAAACATGATTTCTTCCTGTAATTTAGGAAATTGGCATGTGAGTTGTTTTTGTCTCTGAGCTGATTATAAGTTTATTCATATGAGATCCTCTGTCAGAAAGCAAACAATTTGTATACCCAAGGCTGCAGTACCCCAGTAGTCCCTGCTGGAGATAAATTCTAAGTGATATGTCATTAATTTATAGATATGTATATTTTGATTTCATTTTTTATATACTTTATAACATTTTAAGTACACAAATAAATTGAAAAATACAGTAAAATTTAGTGCATGGCCACTATTGTATAGGAATTTTTGAAACACCTATCAAAGATAGAAACTATTGACTGAAAGAGTCATGCACTGAATCTTGACTGGTGGCAAGTAATACAGTGTGGCTGGGCTTAGGTAGGGGGATGAATCAATTTGGTTCAAAGTGGTCAAATGTGCACTATAGAAGAATCTTTTTTTTTGGTAAAGATTTTATTTATTTATTTGACAGAGAGAAACACAGCTAGAGAGGGAACACAAATAGGAGGAGTGAGAGAGGGAGAAGCAGGCTTCACGCAAAGCAGGGAGCCTGATGTGGGGCTGGATCCCAGGATCCTGGAATCATGACCTGAGCAGAAGGCAGATGCTTAAGGACTGAGCCACTCAGGTGCCCTAGAAGAATCTTACTGGCAAAACTGGGAGGAGAGACTGCAACACAATGAGACTGGATGTCATAGTAATTGTTTAGGTGAACAGTGATGAGAAACTGAGCTCTTCTATGTGTGACAAGAACAGAGAGGTCATATTGAAGAGATGTAGGACCTTTGTGGTGAAATGATTTCAGGAGGGATGGTAGTATGCTGTAAAATAGAAGTTACCTGATAGGTTTTCAAATTACTGATGTTACTATTTTTCAGAATCTGTTCTGAGCAATAGTGGTCTCACAAAACGTTACATAAAAATAGAATTTTCTGAAGAAAATAAATTAGGAAAAAGCTGCATACTTGGTATCCATTTTTGGAGTTTACAATAGTCCTGTGGGTCCGGTGCCTCCATCTGCTTCTAATTTTACATCCTTTCCATCAGTCAAAAGGAAAATTAAGGAGGAATTTGACTATTTAGGTTCATTCTCTTTAAGGGAAAGGAGTTTTCATGCATTGTATATTAAGGGTGAATACTAGGGTCTTTCTAAGTGATTTCATTTTTCCTAAACTCTTTTTACGGATAATAGTTGTTCTTTTGAAGAATGGAATTTAAGATTTTTTTTCAAACCTTAGTTTAACTGAATAGGGGTTTTGTTGGGTACTAAAATGTTTTGGCATGAGCTTATTTCCTGGTCATATGGATTGTAGAATAAGCTGGGGTATTGAGAATTAAATGATATAATATATACAAAGCCCCTAACATAATGGGCACATAGTAGGCATTCCATAACTGGGAGCTGGAGGACATAGATTCACAAATCATTAACTTAAAAGGCTATAGTTACAAGCATGAATGTGGATGAAGTTGTCCAGGAAGGGTATATGAGAAAAGAAAGAGAGGATATAAGTCTGGGAAAATCTGGCCTTTTAAAACAAGTTAAGGACCTGGTGAAAGAGAGGAGAAAGAAATGGTCAGAATTAGTAGGAGATCAAGAATAGGGCTCTATGGTGGACCAAAGTTTTAAGAAAGAAATGTGGTCATATCTGGGAAATACTTTGAATGAGTTAAAAAGTGGAAAGACTAATTCGTCAACTTAAAAGTCATTGGGAAGGTTAGCAAGTTTGGATCTATCTTGTATTGGCAGGGAAAAAAAAAAAAGGAAGAAGAATTGAAAAATTCAAATTGAGTTTTCCTGAAGTTTCTATTTCAGAGAAATCATGAAGGTACTACATGTGGGAGAGACAAGAGGTTGGTTTGAAAAGCTATGTGATAGTTTGGGAAAAAGACTATTTGTGCACCCCTTTAAGCCTTCTGGTCATAGGTAATAGATAATTGGCGACAGGAACTTGGCAGCTTAGTTGCCACACAGTCAAGCTTTAGGAGATATAAAGCTTCCTAATGAAAGGATTTCCTTGGGTAAATCATCATGAGCTAAGACAAAATCATAAACCTGCTGACTTTGAGTGGCTCAAGGGCAGAAGTACCATCTTGTTCATCTGTGTATCAAGAGACTATCACAGGACCTGTCATTTAGTTGATACTTAAAAAACAAGACAAATTTAAAGTGACTTGGTCTGTTTTGAAACTAGAATCAGAATTATAATTTTATAGTTCATTCCATAGAATAATGTGTCAGTTTAAGAGTACTTAATATTAATATTTATACTCCTTAATATTAAGGAATAGACAATAGATGAAAAATATTTTCTTGATTTGGCTACATTTAGAATTTTGCTTGGCTTGTTTAGGCTTTTTATTTTATTATAAACTGACTTTTACTAAGTTTTAGGAGTAGAGACAAAGAAGTAGCCATTTGAGCTGTGTGAATGCAGCATGTGTACCTGACAGAGGTAGGAATTTAATAAACAAACACACACAAACACAATCTCTCGTCACTGCCTCCCCCTCCCAGCCACAAAAACAAAAACCAAAAAACAAACAAAAAAAACCCCTTTTCTAGTTTAAGTTTAAAAGTGAGAAGCAAGAGATAGGTTCAACTTTCAGGATGAGTTTACCTCATAAAAATATGATGATGCTTAAAATTTTTATTCATGGAAATGTAGGTATCTTCTTTAAGAAGTTTTAGTCAGGGGGCGCCTGGGTGGCTCAGTTGGTCAAGGGACTGCCTTTGGCTCAGGTCATGATCCCAGAGACCCGGGATCGAGTCCCACATCGGGCTCCCTCCTCGGTGGGAGGCCTGCTTCTCTCTCTCTTACTCCCCTTGCTTGTATTCCCTCTCTCGCTGTGTTTCTCTCTGTCAAATAAATAAATAAAATCTTAAAAAAAAAATATTCTTGGCACAGAATAGTTACTCAATAAATATTTGTTAAATAAATAATAGCCAAATAAATGAGAGTGTTATGGATTTATGGAAAGAATGCTGTTTTTTAAAAATTTGATTTCAAGTGTTCTTCATATATTTCTGAAACAAGTCTTTCATAAGAAAGATGATGGGAAAATAATTTCCGCATCTGTGGCTTCTCTTTAAATTTGCTTAATAGCTCTTTTGAAGAGAAGAAATTTCAAGTTTTGATGGAGTTGACTTCATTATCTTGGTCATTTTTATGGATCATGCTTTTAGTGTCATATCTAGGTTAAATGTGCACCTATTACATGATCCAGCCAATGCCAGTTTTAAGCGTTTATCCAAGAGAAATAGAAGTATATGTCCATTTAAAGACTTGTACATGAATTTAATAGTAAATTTATTGTAATAACTCAAAACTCAAATACCTCATGTGTCCATTAACCAGTAAATGGATAAACGCATTTTAGTATGTCCATATAGTTGAATACTACTTAACAATTAAAAGGGAATTACCATTGATAGATACTACAATTTGTATAGATCTCAAAATAATAATGCTGAAAGAAGTCAGAGAAAAAAGGCTACTGTATGTTTCCATTTATGCAAAATTTCAGAAGATGTGTGCTTATCCATAATGGAAGAAGGACTATCAGTTGTTGCCTGGAGACAAAGGGGTGCATGGCAAGGGGCATGAGATACCTTGAGAATGATGGATATCCTCATTATTTTGTTTGTTACTTCATTGGTATATTTTTATGTCAAAACTTGTACACTTTAAATATGTGCATTTTATTGTAATTATCTACCTACTAAAACTCTGAGACAACTTACCAAAAAAAAAAAAAATCCAATCTTTGTTAATTATACCCTAGAACCTTCTAGGAGAATGCAGCACTTAACAAAACCTATAGTTTCTAGCTATCCACTTGAAGCTGTTCATATTCATCAGAGTGGATATAACTCATCTTAGATAATAAAGAGAGAAAGAATAATCCAGGTGGTAAAATAATGTCTATGTTCTTAATAATCGAGAGCAAGCAAACACAAAAGAGTGAAGAAAGATGAGTTGTAATTTACTACTTGAGAGAAAAAGTAATTATATGATTTCTCAAAGAAGTGGTAGACAGGAATGCTTTATAATCAATTTATTAAATAGAAATTAGATTTGTAGGTACAAATAATTAAGAAAATGCAGGAAAAGATACAAATATTTATGATAGGGAATTCAGTTTCATAAAGAGTTCACTTAGTACTAGCTTAGTAAGGAAGATATAGAGGCAGAGTGGAGTGGAATGAGAAATGGATCATTAACTATAACAACGTGCTTGTAATGTACAGAGACAGATAAATGATGACAAGGACAATGTCACTGGTGATAAATGCAAAAAGCAATTGCATTTTTAATATTCCTTTTTCTCAAGTTCTTCCTAATTGCCCTTCTCTAGGCTGAATTTGTATGTTTCTCTATTTTAAAATTTTTCTTGTATATGTCAGGAACCTCACTACATAACTATACTTACAAAATATTCCTTAAAAGTCATCAAGAACATAAGAAGATACTATAAAGGCAGTGATTTTGTTTCAGTATTTGCATGATTTCTGCAAAGTTTTCAAAATATATTCATTAGATATACTCAAACAACTTACTTTCCAATATTGATTTAACCATCTCAGTGCTATAGACATATTATGAATTATCAGTAGGCTTTCTAAATTCTACTGTATGGATTTTACATAAATTAAGGCATCAAAAGTAAATAGAAACTGAAAAATGTAATAGAAGTTACCAAAAATGAAATTTGTATCTAATGTCAAATTACATTTTTTTAAACTAACAATTTTCATCTTATTATAAAATTACCAATTTAGAGAATTTGAAAAAATAAGACACAAATAAAAAATATTACCTACAGTTACACCATTTAAAGTTAACCACTCTTAACATTTTCATGTATTTCCTTCCAGTCTTTTTTTCTTACTCATGATGTATATGAATACTAATAAAATATGTACATACTGAAGGCACCCATTACATGGAGCACTGGGTGTGGGGAATGGGCAATGAATCTTGGAACACTGAAAAAAAATTTAAGTAACAATAAAAATAAATAAATTAATTTTAAAAACATGTTTATATTAGTTTCATTATATACACACACACACACACACAAAACAGTGTACACTCTCCTTCTTGATTGAAATTATATCGAGTAAGCACCTATTTCTCTTGGAAATATAAATTGGCACACTTTTCTTGGAAGCAAATTTTGTCAGGAGCTTTAATATATTCATATTTGTATATTTATAGGAATTACTCTAAAATAATGATGCTCATAAATATTTGACTTCATCACAACATTACATAAACAAATGAAAATAAAACTAAAATAACACTAGTAAAATAACATTAGCTCAATAATTACTTAATTTATCCAAGAGACCACTGTCAGATTATAGAAATTTGTTTTAAAAAATAGTTAATACTCTTAAAAAATATTAGGAAAGACAGATTAATATAATTCACTAATTTCTTAATATAAATATAAATCTTACATATTAAGGAAACAAGGTATAATTTAAATATATGCACCATATGAGAAGTGTGTACATGTGTATGTACCTGTATAATCTTGGTAATCATGAAATCTGTGTAATCTTGGCTTTCAGAATTGAAATTGCACAAAGTGGAGAAGCATAAGAACAGGGTTTCTGAAACTACCATACAAACCCTGCTCTGCCTACCTTCAGAAATGTTGCATGAGAGAGACAAAATTCTGGCTATCCTGTCTCTACCATGGTACTTTCTGAGTATAGGAATTGCAGAGGATGCTTATTTTCTTCCTTCCTTCCTTCCTTCCTTCCTTCCTTCCTTCCTTCCTTCCTTCCTTCCTTTCTTTCTTTCTCTCTTTCTTTCTTTTTCTTTATTTTTTATTGTTACTTAAAATTTTTTTTCCAGTGTTCCAAGATTCATTCCCCATTCCCCATATCCAGTGCTGCCCCCAGTACCCACCACCAGGCTCTCCCATCCCTCCACCCCCCTCCCTCCAAATCCCTCAGTTTGTTTCTGTGTCTTAAGTCTCTGTTGTTTCGTTTCTTTCCCTGGATTACCCTACTTCCCATTTACTTTCCTTCTCCCACTGTCCTCCAGGTTACCCCTCATGCACCGCAGGTAAGTGAAACCATGTGATACTTGATTTTTTTTATCTTCCAAATTTCTATATATAACTTTTCATAAGCAGAAAAAGAATAAAGATTCTAAAACTGTATAAGAATTTCCTCGTGCCATTAAAATCAATGAAAATGTGATTTTTTTATGGTTGTATTACACTCTATTATACTACGATATTGCTTGTTTCCTGAGATTAAGAGTCTCTTATGGTTTGTCTACCTCCCTGGTCCCATCTTATTTCATTTTTCTCTCCCTTCCCCCACAACCCCCCACCTTGCCTCTCAAATTCCTCATATAAGTGAGATCGTATAATTGTCTTTCTCTGATTGAATTATTTTGCTTAGCATAATACCCTCTAGTTCTATTCATGTCATTGCAAATGGCAAGATTTGGGGGGTTTCTTGATGGCTGCATAGTATTCCATTGTATATGTATGTATATGTACATCTCCTTTATGCATTCATATGCTGATGGACATCTAGGCTTTTTCCACAGTTAGCTATAAACATTAGGGTGCATGTGCCCCTTTGGATCACTGCATTTTATCTTTATGGTAAATACCCAGTGGTGTGATGTCTGGGTTGTAGGGTAGCTCTATTTTCAACTTTTTGAGGAACCTCCATACTGTTTTCCAGCGTGGCTGCACCAGCTTGCATTCCCACCAATAGTGTAGGAGGGTTTCCCTTTCTCTGCATCCTTGCCAACAGCTGTCATTTCCTGACTTGTTAATTTTAACCATTCTGACTGCTGTGAGGTGGTATCTCCCTGTGCTTTTGATTTGTATTTCCCTGATGCTGAGGAATGTTGAGTACTTTTTCATGTGTCTCTTGGTCATTTGGATGTCTTCTTTGCAGAAATGTTGGTTCATATCATCTGCCAATTTCTTGGTTGGATTATTTGTTCTTTGGGTGTTGAGTTTGATAAGTTCTTTATAGATTTTGGATACTAGCCCTTTATCTGGTATGCAAATACATTCTCCCATTCTATTGGTTGTCTTTTGGTTTTGTTGACTGTTTCCTTTGCTGGGCAAAAGCTTTTGATCTTGATGAAGTCCCCATAGTTCATTTTTGCCCTTGCTTACCTTGCCTCTGGTGATATTCCTATGAAGAAGTTGCTGTGGCTGAGGTCAAAGACATTGCTGTCTCTGTTGTTGAGGATTTTGATGGATTCCTGTTTCACACTGAGGTCTTTGATCCATTTTGAATTTTTTTGTGTGTGTGGTGTAACGAAATGGTCCAGTATCATTCTCCTGCATGTGGCTGTCCAATTTTCCCAATACCATTTGTTGACGAGACTGTCTCCCCCCCCCCCCCACTGGGCATTCTTTCCTACTTTGTTGAAGATTAATTGACCATAGAGCTGTGGGTCCATTTCTGGGCTATTTTGTTCCATTGACCTATGTGCCTGTTTTTGTGCCAGTACCATACTGTCTTGATGATGACAGCTTTGTAATAGAGCTTGAAGTTTGGAATTGTGATGCCACCAAGTTTGGTTTTGTTTTTCAACATTCTTCTGGCTATTGGGGTCTTTTCTGTTTCCATATAAAATTTAGGATTATTTGTTTCATTTCTTTGAACAAAGTTGATGGTATTTTGATAAGGATTGCCTTAAATGTATAGCTTGCTCTAGGTAACATAGACATTTTTACAATAGTTTTTCTTCCAATACATGAGCACGGAATATTTTCCCATTTCTTTGTGTCTTCCTCAGTTTCTTTCATGAGGACTCTATAGTTTTCTGAGTAAATATTCTTTGCCTATTTGGTTAGATTTATTCCATGTACCCCATCCCCCTATAACTCTATCTACCCACCCACCTCTCCTCCAGCAACTCTCACCTTGTTTCCCAGAGTTAAGATTTTCTCATGGTTTGTCTCTCTCTCTGATTTCTTCCCATTCTGTTTTCCCTCCATCTCCTTATGATTCTCTGCACTGTTTCTTATATTCCACACATAAGTGGAACCATACTAACAAGTCTCTTTAAAACACAGGGAATACCTTTTTATATCTTTTCCTCTGTTCACCTGGTTGAGATAAATGTGATACCTATAGGTCTAGCCATTTTGGTTCTGAATTTGAGAATAGAAATTGTATGCAGTATAGCAAAACCCCAAAGCTTGAATCCATGCTACCATGTCACTACCACATAAATCTTGTTCTTTCTATTCTTAGGCTTATTACAGAGCAAAAAACTTCTGTATTAAACTACTAATATTCCAGGTCTTTGTTATCAGAAGTAAGTCCTTATTTTGCATAGATTTGGTATAAGCCTTTCTCTTTGTATATTATGAATGTTTTCAGACATTATTTATATCACTATATGTATATAAAATTATATTTCAGTAGTGTATTTTATTCTATTGTATATCTTAGGCAAAAGAATAAAGATAATATCTAAAAAAAGTCAGAAATCTTGAGACATTAAAAATACTTTGTGTCTTATGTTGTGTTCTTAAATGATATACAATAAGAAAAGCACTGTATCCATATGCTCATCAATATGAAAATTAAGCAACAGTTATCAAATAGACACTCAGATATGGTACCATCATGAATATATTTGATTTTGTCTAATAGTCCTTAGGCGTCCCTGCTTGTGGAAGATTAGAATTTCTTCTAGTCCTTGTTATTCAGACAGATGCTAAAAGGTAACTCCTGGAGCAGATGCCATAAAGGAACATCACAGATCTAGTATTTAATTTAGTGTTACATCATTCTTGCATGTAGCTTTTTAAATGTACCCATTTATGTAAAAGACACATTTGAACAATGACCTAAAAGTAATTTCAATTTTTAAATTATTACCAAATTGTGTGTGAAACATAATGCGCACTTTATTGTAGGGGTTCCCTTATTCTAAAATGGAACCTATGTAAGAATAGCTGTATTAAAATATCTAATTTAAATTGGTCTTGAGAAAATATACTTATTTGGAACTTTACAGGTACTGTTCCTACAATACCTCAGTTACAAAATACAATGCAACTTGATTTCTTTGGTATTAGCTTTGCAGTAGCCTGTTGCATCCTTTCTTCTCACTAGCAGAACTCCCTTTTTCTTTTTCTTTTTTTTTTTTTAGGATTTTATTTATTTATTTGACAGAGAGAAACACAGCTAGAGAGGGAACACAAGCAGAGGGACTGAGAGGGAGAAGCAGGCCTCCCGCCAAGCAGGAAGCCTGATGTTGGGCTTGATCCCAGGTCTCCAGGATCATGACCTGAGCCGAAAGCAGTCACTTAACTAACTGAGTGACCCAGGTGTCCCAGGACCCCCTTTTTCTATGAGGAATCTACTGCATGGGGACTGACATGGGCCCAAGCTGAAAATGTGCAGACTTGTGTTGGTCTATATGATTGGTTGATGATAAAAGCATGTGACTCAATCAAAATTAGAATTCTCAGTAAGACTTTCTTTTGCTCTTGATAGATTTGCTCCCATTTCTTTAAGAATTGCAAGCTCTGAGGCCATGTAAACTGGGAGCTTCTAGAGTCTGTTTTGCTCAACATGTGAAGGAGGCTGGTCAGAATGCGAAGCCAAGGCAAAACAAACATGAAGAAAGAGAATGAGGAGTAAGAAGGTCATTTGAGTGCCTGGATTTATATATATCTTCAAACTTTATATTTTTTACTTAGGTAGTTTGACTTGACTTCCTTTCACTTTTAGTACAGAGAGTCCTGATTACAATGAAGCTTATTTCTTACAGAGAAATCATTAAACAAAGAAGATAGTTAATGCAATGGCAGAGACAGGACTATACTTAGTGGATAGATTTGCAGTTTTATAGTTGAATCTACTGAGACTCCTGTATCTTTGTCTCTTGGGTCCTACTCAGCCTTTCACTTAGTTGGTTCTTTGTTAGGCATTGTACAAATAAATAGACCCATCAAAATGCTGTGGAACCAAGCTTTTAATTTCATGAAATGCAGTGATTCTTTCCAACTAAACAATTTGAACATATTATTTCATGATAATTGGCTGGATTAACCGATTTTACCACAGCCAGTGAGTTTTGAGGCACCTATAATGAACATTAGTTCCATTGGACTCGCATCCCTTCATCCCCTTTTGTAGTAAATTTTCTCATTTCTTCCTTTCCCTGCTGTTTCAGGTAGGGAAGCCAACTCAGTACTCGATTGCCCTGGTCAGGGATGGGAATATACTTAAGATTTGGTGCACCACACTGTTTCATTATTGTGGACACAGCAATTTGTCCAAGGCTGGACATGTTTAATCTAAACCAGGCCAATCAGTGTTTTTTTTCTCTCTCTCTATATATATACCAGACAAGACATTGCATTCATTTTGGAGTTACTGAGACCAGTATAGTTTTAAAGTTCTTTGTAGCCATCCTTACACATTTCATGTTTCTGGCCTATCTCTGTCAACTTTACTACCCCCAAAATTGAGACAGCTGATCTGCAAGAGAATGAAACTAGCATATATAGAATAGCGGAGCTGAGAACTCAAAGAAATGCTGACTGCATCATGAGTCAACAGGGTCGGCATGCATGTGTGCTTCATAATTATGAGTACTAATACATACATGAATAGTACATGAGTTTTTAAAGTTTGCTGTGCTTTTGATTTCTGTCTTCTCTAATAATGTGCACTTGTGAATTCAGTACTTGGATAGTTAAGCATTAGACCATAATAGACTTAAAAGCATCAGTATAACAGTGAGTGTGGCTGTATCCCTGTGTGAACACATTTTTGCATGTGTAAGTCTCTAGTAAAAGCTGGAAATCTCTGACAAATTAGGAAGGGAGCACTAATCTTTCTAAACTCTCTATTCTAAACTGAGTTATGGGAACTTTTTCACCTTATCATAATTGCTTAAAAATATTAGTCTTTGTAAGTAGTTACTGATTTGAACTCCAAGGGAGAAAAAGTTTGAAAATGCTCTAGGCTTCTTGACATGATAATATGAGTTAAACAAGCCAGAACATTTGCAAAGAGCTATGAATTTGCTAATGTTTCTTTTTCTTGGTTAATTTTAAGGTCAGAGGCTTTGGTTATATTTTAATGAATAGTTGAAGTGATGTTGGAATAGCAATGAAAATGTTACATGAGGGAAATAAAATGCTAATAACAGCAATGCCATTATCTTAAACTGGATTATAGTGGAATTTGGCATGCTGAAAAAAATCTGGGTGCAAAAAATTTCATGAACTAAATGGTAGGATGGAGGAAACTGACAACATGCTCTCATG
This sequence comes from Spilogale gracilis, assembly GCA_004023965.1. Classification (NCBI taxonomy): domain Eukaryota; kingdom Metazoa; phylum Chordata; class Mammalia; order Carnivora; family Mephitidae; genus Spilogale; species Spilogale gracilis. The sequence goes on along the minus strand of PITA01006479.1, from coordinate 64,133 downwards.
AGACACTGGTCATATTTACAGGTGCTCTGGTTTCTTACTTTGCAACTGTGAAATGCTGAATTCTCAAGTGCAGTATATAAGGGAGAGGAAGGGGCCAGAGTCATGTCTGCTAAAATGAAATCTTGTATGTTATAACTTAGAGTAATATCCCATCATGCATTCCATATAAAATTGTTTAGAATCATGTCATAGGTTTCACCTATAGTCAGAAAGAGATTATTCAATGATGTTACCCACTGACATCACTTAGAGTGTTTCTATCGGGTGGTAGTTACATCCTGACGCTGTGTTTTTAAAACATCATAGACTTCTTGAACTCTTATTAGTAGTTAACAATTTTTACCCCTTTTTAAAAATATTTTATTTATTTGAGAGAGAGCATGGGTGGGGGAGAGAGGCAGAGGGAGAGAGGCAGAGGGAGAGGGAGAAGCAGACTCTGTACTGAGCAGGGAGCCCAGCGTGGGCCTCCATCCCAGGACCTTTGGATCATGACCTGAGCCACCCAGGTGCCCCCAACTTTTACTTGCATAATAATTTTTTTTTTTATATTAAGTCTTATGTGTTGAAATTCCTGGTGTGGTTTCTGTCTCATGACAAGACCCTGAATGATATAGGCTCTATCCTTGGCATGTCCCCAGTGTTGTCTACTACTGTAGTAGGCTCATTCTTCAGTCACAAACCTGAGCCACTTTTACCACTGAGAACTTAAAATCCTGGACCTTGCCTCAGGAAGAAGTTGAATTCTTTACTGATGGATTCAGAATTGTAGGAAGAGTTAGGGTAGAAGACACACTTTCTTCTTGACATTTACCTGGTGCAATATTATGAGTTAATTTTGGATACCTGGGCTCTCCTCTAGGCAGGCCTCCATTTCCTCATTTGAGGGCAAGCAGGACCAAGTTAGTTTGGGGTTCTGGAGGGCAGGTGCCCTTTAAGTGTGATAAATTAGTTAGCTATCAAACTAAATGTTTCTTGACTTTCAAAATGAGAACATTAGGATGGTCCTTTAACATATTTATTTGCCTTTCTGTGAAAGTAGTCAAGGTCTGCTGGATTTGTGATGTGCTAAATGAATGTTTAGCTGAGGTGCTCAGGTGGTTTTATTGGTAAGGTTAGCAACAAAAATGAGGGCGTGAGGTTATTGGAGGACAACCTGACATCCATTAAATTAAATACCTATTAAATTTTCTGAATGGTGGAAAAGGATTTCTTAAACACCAAGTGGGAATGAAGGCTTCCAAAAAAGTGAAACAAACTGACCCTTAGTTAAAGCAAGTTTTCTTCCTATTGAAAAGATTCCTTGATACTACTTCTGAATGTATTTTGCAGTAATTGCAAATAGGTTGTACATACTGATGAAAATAAAACAAAGATGGGGAAAAGGGAAATGACTAGTCTATTTCAGATACTAGGAGCTGATGTCATCATTTCTTTTCTTTTACTGCTTGCTTTGGTTTTGCCAAAGTGGTATACATCAGTCCTGCTTTGCAGTTTCCTATTATGCCTACCATATAGATTTTCAAAAGCAAAGTCTTATGAGGTTAATTAAGGAATAAATCAGTCAAAATGCATCAAAAGAAGCCAAAAACACTACTCAAATGTACTTGGTTTTTGAAGAAAATGTATGTCTTAAGATGGTAAAATGAGTATAAGCCATATTCTGCAACAGAACCATAGTAACTCTTTGAGAATGTGATCAAATGCTAATCACCTTGGACTATGAGCAAAGCAATGAAGAATTAGTGTAAGGATGGAGCTTGTATGATTTATGAACTCTAAGTGGGAAACAACTCCCTTTTAGCCTTGGAATATTAGATTTTCTTCGGTTTTAAAAATATTCCAAGGCACCAATGAATTTCAAGGGAGTATCCTGTATCTGTTTAACTGATATGTGCTTGTTCCTGTGACTTGCTTTCCACTAATAAGGTTACTTCTAAATTGCAAAGAAATGGTGGATCAATTACAAAAGTACTTCCAGTTAAAGGAAGTATGTTCAAGAAAGAATCCATTTGGCATTATTTGACCCAATCAGGAAAGATATATAGAAGTTCTTTGGAACAGGTAAACCTCTTCCATAGTCTATAATTAATAGCCAAAAGACAATCTGAAGTCTATTTATCAGGCTTTTGTCCAGCATCATATTATATAGAGCACATTATTGATAACTCTGTACTGGTATCTTAAATAGGAATTTCTGGTGTTGGCAAATCAGTTCAAAGTAAACATTTTAAACCTATGACTTGTAATACATGTGTTATAATGTTGTGCTTGCTAAGGCATGATAAAAATGCATTCCTTGGCAGGACTTTCTTATTCCTCAAGCATTCTTTGTCCATCTGTTGTTTTAAATTACCCCATGGGACTTCTAAGAAGAAAAAAAAAGTACTATCCTAACCTTGGGAATTCAGATGTATTAGACATAACTGGTAGATATGTGGGGTTAGTTATAAGTTGTCAAAAACCAGATTACTGCAATATTATGAGGAAAAGTTTGTCATATTACAGGAAGTAATCTGACCTGGGATGCTGGACTCAGCTGCGGTAGCTATTTTGGTATGTAACATGGCAGCAAATGTTGAAGCCTTTACTACCTAGACGTCTTGTTGGCTAGTATGTATTCTTTTTTTTTTTTTTTTTTTAAGATTTTTATTTATTTGACAGAGAGAAACATAGCCAGAGAGGGAACACAAGCAGGGGGAGTAAGAGAGGGAGAAGCAGACTTCCCGCCGAGTAGGGAGCCCGATGTGGGACTCAAACCCGGGTCTCCGGGATCATGATCTGAGCTGAAGGCAGTCGCTTAACCAGCTGAGCCACCCAGGTGCCCCAGCTAGTATGTATTCTTGAAAATCGTGGGTGCGCCTGGGTGGCTCAGTCATTAAGCATCTGCCTTTGGCTCAGGTCATGAACCCAGGGTTCTGGGATCAACCCTGCCTCGAGCTCTCTGCTCAGTAAGGGAGTGTGCTTCTCCCTCTGTCCCTCCTGCCTGTACTCTCTCTTTTTCCTTCTCAAATAAATAAATAAAATCTTAAAAAAAAAAAAGAAAATGATGGCATATATGAATTAAAGAACTGTCTCTATAAATTCTCTACCACTTTAAGGCCCAAGTTACCTTTTGGGTTATCACATTCTCATCCCCCCACCATGATTCCCCCCTTGTTTTGCATAAAAAGATATGCCTGCAGACTATGAAGTTAACAAGAATAAAAGGAAGGATCAACAGTTTTGTAGTTAGTCTGGTTTTAAGGTAGTATTGATCCTGGCCAGTGGAAGCAGAGTTTTAGATTAAGAAGTACTGAAGTGGCAAGGAAGTTTAGACTATAGGCTTGGATGCCAAATTAGCAATCAGTAAGAGTTACTCATTATAGACACTTACATGAAATTCCCCTTGGTTATTTCCACTAATGTTTGGAAGAGGGAGACTCCATGAAGAAGTGGGCTTCCTATTTGCGTATGGGGGCTCAGAGCATTAAATGAAGGTCTCTGATAACTAAATCTTTAGACTTATAAAAATAATTCTACTAGAAATATTATTGCATAGATTCAGGAAAAACTGTCAGTGTGACTTGTTTTATATATAACACTTGGTGAAATCTGGAGGGTCTTAGTTAAAATGCCCCCAAAATAAATCAATTTAAAAGTCAAATCATGGGAAATATCTCTGTTTCTACCAAAGTACTGGAAATGTCTATTTCTCAATCATATTGAATTATCTGATATTGGAAATTTAATATAAAAATGAAAGTAAATATCCTATTTTTTAAAAAATCTTTAATCCAGTGAGAAAATGAAAGGATATTTAATCAATGGTATGGAAAAGCAGGTCAGAATAAATTAAAATGGATTCCATTTCACAATGTCTACAAAAATAAATCGAGGTGAAATAAAGGTGGAATATAAGAATTTTTAAAAACTTGTACAATAAAATTCTAGACCCCTGCAAATATAAAGGGGAAAGTAAAGACAATCAAAGAAAACTATGATTTTATAAAAAAAAAATTGACAAATTATACTCTAAGGTAGGTCAAAAAATAGGAGAGTTCTATAAAAGAGTTGTTTGTAATGCCAGATGAAGAGTTGTTATTTAATATACAGCAAGCTCTTACAAATTGACAGTAAAGATATATAAGTGGAAAAATATATGAATAAACAGTGCAAACAGCAGCATGTCCAAATGGCCAAAGGGACTGTGGAAGTCTAAAATTATCAAATGGTAAAATATAGATTAAAGTCACAACGAGCCATTTATGTCCATCAAACTGCCCAGAATTTTAAATATGATAGGGGTTATGTGGGAAGTAGGTATCCTCTTATATTGCTGTTGGAAATATGAAGTGTTTTATATTTTTAGAAGATAGTTTGGCCACACATATTAAAATTTAAAAATGCATGTCATTAGGGGTGTCCAGGTTGCTCAGTCAGTTCAGTGTCTGACTCTTGCTTTCAACTCAGGTCATGATTTCAGGGTCATTAGATTAAACCCCACATCAGGCTCCCTGTTCAGTGTAGTGTCTGCTTGGTTTTGCCTCTCTCCCTCTGCTCCTCTCCCTGCTTATACACACTCTTTCTAAAGTAAATAAAATAAATAAAAAAAATCTTAAAAAGTGCATGTCATTCAAACCATTTCCACAGCTGGATATCTAGCATATAAAAATAAACATACCACATTTCAAGGACATATGCAAAAGAATGTTACTCCAGCATTGAACTGGGAACAAAGTGCTACCCAGAGGGGAAAGGTGAATGTATATTCAATAGCTATACAAGAGAATATTGAAAAGAATACATTTGAATTGTATCGATCATTCTGTGATTTATAGTCTACACAGGATTATGACTATGGAGAAAAATACAGAAGAATTAGATCTTTAACATGATTTCCCTTGAAGTAAGATGTGGGGTAGGGTGTTCTTGTGGTGTTAAAACTGATAAAAAGGAACACATGGCAATTTCTCTTATACAAAATACTAATATTCCTGTAAATGCATATGCATATATATCCATCCAAACATGTGTCACAGAATGATCACCAACATGTGTAAGTAACCAGCATCGCTCAGATTGGTGGGAAAACTGACTTTTGATTTCGTTATTGTTTGTATGTACTATTTGAATGATTTGCAATAGGCCTGTATTATTTGTATAAAACTTATTTTCACTTCACAAAGTAAGTGAATAAAGGTAAGAATAATCTGTTTAGTGAGCAGTATTTATCATACTTTAATTGGTCATAGAAACTCAACATAATATTCAGAGAAGTGGTTTTTTATTTTTCACTTCTATTGCATTTTTCAATGATGGTGATTTGATCTTTATTCTGCAGGGGTCTTCGTGCACACTTGAGGAAATAAAATGATAGTTTAAAGAGAAACTGAGAAAAGTGCTTATTTTAAGTAGATATTGCATTATTTCTAAAAGTAATTGGAACTTTAGCTTTCTCTATAATGATACTGGGAAAATCAAGAAATTTTGGACTTTAAGTTCTTTTCCTGACATTAGTCATAGAAGTACAGATTACAAGTTTATTTAATAGAAAACATACAAAATCCAAAACACTAGGTTTGCTACCACATTCTTAATAAAGATAAAAACATAAAGATTGGAAGACATTTGCATTCTACTGATCACGGAAGTATGATGTTCAGAGTTGGTGTCACACAGGCTTTTTAAGACTAAACTAGGTTTACTAATTGATCTGGGTTCTCCAGAGAAAGAGAATCAATGGGAGGTTTACATTTATACACATGGATTCATTTTAAGGCTCACACATTTATGGAGGCTAAATTCCAAGACCTGCAGTCAGCAAACTGGAGACTCAGCTCTAAGTTCCAGTCTGAGTTTAAGGGTAGGACGAGACTGATGTACCAGCTTGAAGATGAGCAGAACTAGCACATTTTTCCAAAATCATCCATTTTTGTTGTACTCAGGCCTCCAGCAGATTGGATAAGGCCCATCCCTGTTGGGGAGGCAATCTGCTTTGGTCAGTCTACTAATCCAAATGTTAATTTCATCCAGAAACACCCTTACAGACACAGACACAATAATTTTTTTTTTTAAAGATTTTATTTATTTGACAGAGAGAAACACAGCCAGAGAGGGAACACAAGCAGGGGGAGTGAAAGAGGGAGAAGCAGGCTTCCTGCCGAGCAGGGAGCCCGATGTGGGGCTCGATCCCGGATCTCCGGGATCATGACCTGAGCCGAAGGCAGTTACTTAACCAACTGAGCCACCCAGGCACCCCGACACAATAATTTTTAACAAAATATCTGGTTACCTCGTGGTCATCAAGATGAGAAATAAATTAGGCATCATACCAGGTTTACTCTGGGTCTTGGCTTTTGACTGCTTGCATTTAAATCTTGATCCTACTAATTTGTGATGTGCATAAGTTACTGATCTCTTTATTTTTCGGTTTATGCATCTGTAAAATGTGGGAATTAAATAGACAGTTCATGTAGTTCTTAGAACATTGCTTGGCTTTTGTAGGCACATAATATATGCTAGCTGTTACGGTATTACTATTACTATAATTTTTACCATTGTCACTTATAAAATCTTTACCCTGTGTTTACTGATAGGTAAGCAGAAGAAACAAGACTTGGAAATCTTGTGGTTCAATCACTAATTTTTAAACTCTACTTTCCCCCTAAGTTTTTATTTAAATTTTAGTTAACATACTGTGTATTATTAATTTCAAGTGTAGAATTTAGTGATTGAATACTTCCATACAATACCAGGTGCTCATCCCAAGTGCCTACATTTAACCCATCCCTTCACTCACCTCCCCTTTGGTAACCATTACTTCTCTAAAGTTAAGAGTCTGTATTTGCTTTTCCTCTCCACCCCCCCAAATGTTCTAAACTTCATTTTAAATAAGGTCATATATTTCTCTACCTACACAATGAAATATATTTTATCAAATTGAGTTTGCTTACTTACATTGTGAAATGAGCTCATTATTTTTATATTGCTTAACCCTACCATCATAAATAGTATAAAAAGTCTTGCTGGATAGAAAAACCTCAATTGACTGGGTTTAGTTTTCTTCCTTGCAGAATTGTAAAGCACAATTAAATAGAGCACACATCCAAATTACTCAAATCCTAATTATGATAGGAAAGGAGTACAAGATAGCAGATGGAGTCAGAAAAAATTCAGTTATTTGGCTGAATTATTGTCGCTATAATAAAATACTGTTGATTAATATCATGATTTTCCAAGTTGAGAGTATAAACATGCCCATGATTTCAATTAGAACTTTAAGATGAGCTTAGTAATGAGGGGAGGCTCTGAAATCAGATCATATGGGTTCAAATTTTGGTTTCTTTCGACAGCTGATTAAGTGATGTTAGATAAATTATTAAATTTTCCAGTCCTTCCCTTTCTTGTTTGTAAAGTGAGAATAATACCTTTTTCATATGTTGTAAGAGTTAAGTACAATTATCTGTGTAAGTACTTTGAACAGTGGCTGTAACATGGTATAACACTATTCTATTATAATGATGTTACTGTTATTTGTCTAATCCCATTCTTTCAGATTTGGGTATGTAACTGCCTCTTAAGTACATTGACTTTAATGCCCTCCAGGTTTCACAAATTTAGTGTATCTAAAAGTAAACATATTCATTTCTAATCTTTTCCTCATTTTTCCTTATTACCTCAATAGATGACCTATTCCTGGTTTGTTGACAAGCCAGAAACTGAGATATCATCCTGTATCCTCTTTTAAAATTACGAGTTAGTTCCCAAACAAGTACACTCTTCTCCTCTTAGAGACTTTTTAAACCTTTTGCTAATCCTTTCCCAAAGCCATCACCTTGATCTGCTCCCAGGTTCTAAAGTCCAGGCCTGGCTCTAGTGAACCTCTCTGAATCCCCTTCACAGCCCCTCCAAAGTATTGTCACACTAAATGTGAAATGGCTGAACGTGGAGTTCAGGATTAGATTCAAACTCTGAATAGACACCTAGTCTTTTATTTGGTATCTCTTCCCCAGCCATTGCCTGAAGTGCAGCCACAGGGGAGGCCTGGAAGATCTTTGAACATGTGTGGTGTTAGGTTTCATTCTTCCCTGCCTAACTACCATCTATTTTCCTTTAAAGCTCTCTTCAAGCCCTGGTCTCTCTAGGAAGCCTTTCAAATCTCCTACATGATTTTCAGTTTCCTTTCTCTGCCTATCCGTAGTGTCTTGTGAAAACTTTTATCCGAGAACTTATGGTGCAGATTGTAATAGCCAGTTAGAGGACAAGAACTGTGACTTTTATGATCTTGTGTCTGAAACATGGTTAGTGCTAAAAAATCTTCTTGCCTCGCATAAAGAGAAAGCAACTGTGACCTTGGAGTTTTTATCTGAAAGGGTAGAGAGTCAAAATCCTGTGTCCCATTCCCAACTTCCTACCTTACAGAAGCTGGCTCTACCTTACTTATTGGTAGGAAAGAACTGACATCTTGACCTTATTTTGACCCTGAATACTACTTAAAAATTTGCGAACTCACGAAGCTTAGAGAGAAAACTTTAAAACCTTAAACAGAAGCTTGAGGAGGAAAATTTCAAAGCATTTTTGTGTTCATAAAGGTGGATATATTGGGGAGGTGACTCTTTTGTATGTAAGATCCATTTATACCTTTTTGTTTATGAATTGCCACTGCTGTAAAAGGAATATAGATTGCTCTATTAACACAACTCCAAAATAATAACTGCAGTATTTTTATAAAATGATCTCTTTAGACTAGATTTGAGTAATGTGCACATTATGAGAGAAAAAGAGGTGGAGTTTCTTTTGGAAATTATACACTACTCTAGATGTATAAATGTATAAATGTCTCCAATTTATATAAACTAAAGGATAAACCCAAACCTGGATTGGCACCCAACTTTACTGTCTGTCCTCATTGATTTGGGAATGTGTATAATCAGACTTGACATCTATAACTGTGAACTCCTATTTTTTTTAATATTACTTACCTTTACAAAGGTAGTTTGCTTCCCAAAGAGCTGGTTTCTTGGCTTGAAAAAATAAAAATCTTTTTTAATTTTTTATTTTTTTAAAGATCTTATTTGTTTGAGAGAGAGAAACACTGCTAGAGAGGGAACACAAGCATGGGGAGTGACAGAGGGAGAAGCAGGCTTCCTGCAGAGTAGGGAGCCCGATGTCCTGCTCAATCCCAGGACTCCAGGATCATGACCTGAGCTGAAGGCAGATGCTTAATGACTGAGCCACCCAGGTACCCCCAAAATAAAGATCTTCTTAGTCTAAACATTGTCAGCTTTTTAACCAATGATAATCTATTTTTGCACAGGAATCGTAGGGATAGGATTCTAGGACAAGGGAAGTCAGGATGACTGAGACATAAAACAACCCAAATGCTATTTTATCCATTCTTTTTTGGGTTAGACATCTCTCTGGCTATTTATCAGGGTCCTTTAGAAGTTAATAGTTTTCTTTTTCTCTGAAGGTGATTTTCTTTACCCTCCTTCTCATATCATTAAACTTGAAATTTGCCCTGGGATTAGATTAAAACTAGCTTTCCCTTCAGGCACACAGAACAAAGTATGTTGGTAAATTCTGCCTTCCATTCCATGAAAGTAGAATAATATTCACATCATTTGTTGAGTTTCTTATAAATTTATGTCTTATTTGTTAGGTACAGAATATTTCTATAGTAATCTTTGTTGAAAAGCTATTGGAAGATGCTTTTAATCACTTCAGTTTCTAGTCGAAGTCTGACAATAAAACTGTGTTCAGGGTTTAAAATATGCTCCTTCTAAGCAGAGTAGGAATATATGAAGTTATTTGACAGGAAAACCAAAAGAGAACTAAAGAAAGCTGTTGCTGATAATAATGATAATAATAATAAAAACCCTTGCTTGGAGCTTGAAAACTGAACTACAAATTATAGGTAAAATTCTACCATAAGAGAGAATGAGAGGTGGGGGGCAAGCCAAATATCTACAGAGTGATTATGAGAGGGGGTTCTAAAGGACAAAACACAAGGGCAGCAAACACTTGGAGCTCTTACTTCTCAAAGAAGGAGGAAAGTAATTGCTTTGATTAGAGATGATTGCTTTGTTAACTATATGGCTCAAATATTTTAGGAAGATCATCATTTATTAAAATATGATACTTTGATTTATTATTAAAAACTTTTTTCTTCCTGAACAAATATTTAAAGATTATTTTCATTTGTTTTAATTTTGGTTTCTATGAAAATTCAGCAATTTAGCAACCTAATGGCAACTGTTCTTCACCTTGCCAAAACAGATGCTTATTCTTTATTCGTACTTAGTGTTTTGTGCATTAAAGAATAAGGCTTATGTTTACTTTTGGTATCTCCTTCCAGGTGGAGGTAGCTCTATTGACCTAACACTACTAGCCTCACCACACTCTTCTCCCTCTGTGATTCACCCTATCTGTGGAGGGAGAGTGACTTACCTGCCTGGTAAAGTAAAGAAGGATAAACTGGGCATGCATAGTCTAGCTCTCCCATTCTTTGCCTGAGGAGCAAGATCCTTAGAGGATGCAGATTTTCTCCAGCAGTGGTACTGCTTGTGTGACGGATGACCAGCAAGGCAATGATGGCAGAGGGGGTGTAAATCTTCCTGTATCTGGGGATAACAGGCCTAAAGTCACATTTTCTATCAGTAATAAAAAAGATAAGGAGTCCAGATTGAGGCCCAGTTTTTGTTTTTGTTCTCTCCTCACCTCAATTTGTTCAGAACCTGTATGGAATGCTCTTTATTAGATCTTCTAGTGATGCTGACATTTCATGTGTGGACCAGGAGTCTAAAGAAAAAAAACCCCAAAGGGGTTGCATATCTTGAGCCCAATATGCAGATGAAGACTTTTGGCTTGAGATTGAGGGCTTTTTAGGTTTCAGCATGGGAACAGGCCATTTTTACATTGGTGGTTTGTAGAAGCTTCTATTAGGTCCTTGGATAGAAATTGTCTATTGACTTTTATATGTTGTAGCCCACACAAATCTTTAATCCAGGTGCAATGACAGCTTGTCCTGTGTGAGGTTACACCTTCTGGTGCATGGTTGGCCTGTGGTAGGGGGGGCTATTTTGTTAGACAGACAATGTGAATGCAATGAGGAAACCAACAAGTGACTCATCATGGAAAAATGACAGACTGTGAAAGTAACTCAGGGAGAGGCACAGAGGCCTAAGAAAGAAGATAGTGAGGCAAGGATTACATAACAGGCAGCGGACAACCTCACGGTCGGCCCTACTAAGACTAACTGTACGGCAGCAGCTTTTCCAGAGCAGCAATTTAATGATAGGAAAAGGTGGTTTTTATATGTCTTTGAGGCATTTGTGAACAGGAAAATATTTTTCTTTTTAAACAGCAAAAAATTGAATTGGTAGTCCGATACAAAGTATTGACAAAACTATTGGTTAAAATTGTTAGTGTCAGGCCTATATACAACACTTGCTCCAATATCTTAAATTCCATTCTGCATTCCAAGCCTAGGAGATGTCTGCATAGCTGGGGCTAAACTTGGACTCATGTGGTTTGTACATAAGTAGAAGTGTTTTTCCTTCACTGTAGGGTCTCAAGTTGGCATTACATTAATTTATATATGTGGAGAAAATTTTCCCTACAAGGCAAAAATAATTCTTATACCTAAGCCATTGCATAGCAAGAATTGGCAAAAATGGCTGTTGTGGTTCAGAACTGAAGGTGAGCTCAGGAGAGAGTATGAGTCACTGTGTAGAGCTTACAGTCATGTCCTACTCAACGGCAGGAAACACAGGACTCAAAGGACAAGGGGTCATGAAGAGGTTAGGCAGAAATTGTAATGCGTGATGCCCAAATCAAGTTTTTGCAGGGAAATTTAACCCTATTGAGCTTAGTAGTCTTAGATTATGGAATTTAAATCAAAGAATTTTTTTCCAAGTTTCTGTTATTGTTCTCAGCAACATTAAGAATTCTGGAAATTTACTTGGCCTTCTCCTTTCTTGATCTTGAGAAAGAATGGGCCTTCATATGACTGATATTATCTATGGATACAGATTCTCTCTTTTTAAATATTTATTTATTTGAGATAGTGAGAGTGTGTGAGAGAGAGCACGTGTATGAGAGTAGGGTAGTGTCGGAACAGGGACAGTGCTTGATCTGCCCCTCTCGCCATGCCCAAGCCACCTGAAAACTTTGGTGGAGGTACCTGTGAATGTGAATGAAAGCCCCTCTGGGCTTTCCCGGCCTAGAATCTGGAAAGCCGTGTACCCTGTGGGTCAGGGCAATATGTCCTTTGTGTGCTTATTCAAGACATATAGTTTCCTCCATCATATCTCTTATCTGTATTTCTTGATCCCTGTGCCTCAATGGTCTCAACTTCTGTAAGTTTAAGCAATCACTCTGTACCTTGCAGTAACAATACTAATCCTGTCTCTAGGATGGGTGCAAAAGCAGTTAAAGATTTAACTGCACCACCCAACTTCCTCACTTTTAAATAATAAAAGACTGGGACCCCTGTCAGTCAAGAGAGACAAAAGCAGAGGGCCTGTTAGGAGAGCTGGCAAACAGCAAGAGAGCCTTAGAGGAGGGAACTTTGGAGGAGAGAGCAAAAGAGCCTGCAAAGAGAGACTGAGAGACAAAGGCAGAGAGCCTGCGAGGAGGCAGCAAGAGAGAGACTGAAGGCAGAAGCAGCAAGAGAGCCTGCAGAGAGACTGAGAGAAAAAGGCAGAGGGCCTGCAAGGAGGCCGCAAGAGAGCCTTAGAGGAGTGAGCAGGAGAGCTGGAAAACAGCGAGAGAGCCTGCAAAGAGAGACAGAAATAGAGAAGCAAAAAAGCAGAAAGAGAAGCAGACAGAGAGTAGAGAGACAGAAGAGGAGAGAGAAGTAGAGCAAGAGGGCCAAAGCCAAAGCTAGAGAGCTAGAGCTAAAAAGCCAAAGCTAGAAAGTGAGAGCGTGAGCCTGAGCCTGCTTCATAGGTCTCTCCTGACTGACTTCGGGTCTGTCAGCTTGCATTAGATTTCGGTGTTCGTGTTATTATTTCGCCCGCGGTTCGGGACCCACAACTCCGCCAAGGCTGGCTTCCACCGGCGGTGATGACAGGGTAGAGCTCCAGAGAGGGAGAAGCAGTCTCTTCCCTGAGCAGGAATCCTGATGTGGGACTTGATCCTGGGATCCTGGGATCATGACTTGAGCTGAAGGCAGAGGCTTAACCGGCTGAGCCACCCAGGCACTGCACCCAGATTCTCTTTATATAATTGGGGAGGTATCTTTTTTTCCAAGTTTTCAGAGATTTCTTTTTTTAAAAACTCATGAATGAATGCTGAATTTTGTCACATGAATTTTGCTGAATTTCTGTGCTGTTCATATGGCTTTTCTTCTTTGGTCTGTTCATATCATGAATTATACTGATAGATGTTTCAATGATGAACCAACCTTGCATTCTGGGATGAATTGCCCTTGGTGTATGCATTATCTTTTTAATATATTGATGATTTCCAGTCTGCTATTTTGATGGAGATTTTTTGTTTGTTCTTGTTCATGGGCAATATTCATGAGCAATCTTTTTTTGTAATGTCTGTTTTTGACATTGAAATAGAATGATTTGGGAAGTAGTCACTCTCCAATTTTCTGGAAGAGTTTTTGTAGAATTAGTATTGTTTCTTCATTAAAAGTTTCACAAATTCTATAAACTTAGATATCTTACTCTGGAGTATTCTTTGAAGGAAAGTTTCTTAATTACAAATTCAATTTCTTTAATAAACATAGGGCTGGCTATTTAACTTAACTATTTCTTTTTTTAAAATTAATTTATTTCATTTTATTTTTCAGTGTTCCAGGATTCATTTTTTATGCCCCACACCCAGTGCTCCATGCAATACATGCTCTCAATACCCACCTCCAGCCTCTCCCATCCCCCCACTCCCTCCCCTCCAGGACCCTCAGTTTGTTTCTCAGAGTCCACAGTCTCTCATGCTTCATCTCCCTCTCTGATTTACCCCAGTTCACATTTCCTTTCCTTCTCTTAATGTCCTCCATGTTACTCCTTATGCTCCACAAGTAAGTGAAACCATATGATACTCGACTTTCTCTGCTTGGCTTATTTCACTCAGCATAATCTCCTCCAGTCCCATCCATGTTGCTACAAAATTGGGTATTCATCCTTTCTGACGGAGGTGTAATATTCCATTGTATATATGGATCATATCTTCTTTATCCATTCATTTGTTGAAGGGCACCTTGGCTCTTTCCATGGTTTGGCGATTGTGGCCATTGCTGTAATGAACATTGGGGTACATATGGCTCTTCTTTTCACTACATCTGTATCTTTGGGGTAAATACCCAGTAGTGCAATTGTAGTGTCATAGGGTAGCTCTATTTTTAATTTTTTAAGGAATCTCCACACTGTTTTACAAAATGGCTACAACAACTTGCATTTCCACCAATAGAGTAAGAGGGTTCCCCTTTCTCCACAGCCTCTCCAACACTTGTTGTTTACTGTCTTGTTAATTTTGGCCATTCTGACTGGCTAACTTAACTATTTTCTTTATGGGTTTTAGCAGTTTTTGCCTTTTATTGTTTTTTATCATTTTATAAAGTCAAATTTATTGGCACAAAGTTGTGAAAATGTTCACATTCTTTTAATACATGTCAAGTCCCTAATGATGTCATGTCTTTTTCATTCCTGATATTGATAATGTGCATTTTTTAAAAATCCCTGATCATTATGGTGATAGGTCTGTCAATTACATTGATCTTACAAAAGAACTAGCTTTTGGGCCCCCTGATTTTCTCTGTTGTTTTTCTGTTCTCTTTTCAACGAATTTGTAGTCTTTATTTCCTTCCTTCTGCATATGTTAAATTCAATTTGCTATTTTCTAGTTTATTAAGGTAGAAACAGATTATTGATGTGAAACTTCTGTTTTTCCAATACCATCATTTAACACTTTAAATTTTCTGAGTACTTCTTTACTGCATTCTTTGAAAATTGATGTATTATGTTTCATTTTAATTCAGGTCAAAACTTTCTAATTTCTCTTATAGTTTCCTATTAGATCCATGGGTTATTTCAAATTGAATTGCTTAATTTTCAAATATTGGGGTGTTTCCCAGTCATCTTTCTGTTACAATTTCTAGCTTAATTCTATTATGGTCAGAGAACATATTTTGTATAATCTAAATTCTTAAAATTTTCAGAAACTTTTTATGACATAGAACATAGTCTATTATGATAAAAGTACACTTAAAAATGTCTTGACTCAGGTGTTCTGTAATTTTCAATTAGATCAAGTTGGTTGACTGTGTGGCTTAAGTCTTCTATAATCTTAGTGATTTTCTATCAATAAATAGAAAACTTATGTGTGGTTTGTTGCTTGTTTAATAGCTGAAAGGAGTGAAGTGTCCAAATGTAATTCTGAATTTGTTCATTTCTCCATTCAGCTTTACCCATTTTTGTTGAATGCATTTGGAAGCTCTGTTGTTAGATGCATACACATTTAGGATGGGGGGTGTTACGTCTCTTGGATAATTGATCCTTTCACTGTTATGGAATATTCCTCTTCATCCTTCATCATATTGCTTATTCAGAACTCTAGGTTGTCTAGTACTAATATAACTACTCCAGCTCGTGGTTTGTGTTTTCATGTTTCCCATTTTTTTTTGCTTGCATGTTTTTCATTCTTTTACTTTTAATCTATATATTTATGTTTAAGGTAGATTTCTTTTCCTTTTGTTTTTGGTTTTCAGTGGTTGAAAATGATACATCTTGCGGTGCCTTGGTGGCTCAGTCAGTTAAACATCTGCCTTCGGCTCAAGTCATGATCCCAGTTCTGAGAGTGAGCCCTGCCTTGGGCTCCTTGCTCGAGGAGGAATCTGTTTCTCCTTCTACCTCTATGTGCCTCCACTTGTGCTCTCTCTTGCTATCAAATAAATACAATTTTAAGAAAGAAAATAATACATCTAGGCATGCTCTACTCTTTGTTTCTGAACTTCTGAGATCTTGGTTTGGTTTCTGTTATTAATTTTGGAAAATTCTTTGACCAGGATTTATTCAAATATTTCTTTTGTTTCACTCTTTCTCCTTCTAAGATTCCAATTACATGTATGTTGGGTCATGTGATTTTGTCCCACAGCTTTTGGATGTTCAGTCTGTTTGTTCTTTCCTTTTGATCTTACATGTGTTTCATCCTTTACACTTGTAGAATTCAAGTAGTGCCCAAGGTAAATGCTTTTTATTCCTGGAAATGGCCATTTTTCTTTCTGCTTGCCTTTGTTGTGGAGGTGGAGTCAATGTAGTGAGAAAGTGAACTAGGTTTGCCTTTAATTTCTGCTATGGATAACTGAGATCCCCAATCTTAAGTCCTTCAAGTGTTAACTTTTGTTTAGGATAAGATGGTTTGCTTGTGGGTGTATTCTGTGTCTGCTTCATACTTGGTTTTAGGTTGTCCTTTTGTTCTGTGTTTGAGAGAGTTTCTCTAAATCTTTTCCTCAGTGTAAGCAGTAACCTATCATTTGATCCTTGGTAGTATAATGTTGGGAACAAGATAAATTTTCCATTGTTTGGATTAATTCTTAATCTTAGGTAGACAATGTCTTCCTGGATCTTGAAGGAAGCTCCTTCTAGTGATCCTGAACCTTGCTTAAGACAGGTCTAAGAAAAAAAAATCTGTTTAATATTTCTACTAACTTTGATTTATTTTCACTAAGTTTCTTCCCTTGCGTACATCCACCCCGAGTAGTTTAAGACCTTTGATTGTTGGGTAGATATTGGGAAGATTGAAGTGGAGTTTTATGCCTCTCTCCCAGTGCCTGCTCTACGTTTACCTCAGGCATGTATACTCTATGCTGCATGGTTTCTCTTAGGACTGTGATCAATCTTTCTGTGAGCACCTAGCAAGTCCAGGAAGAAGAAACTGCAAGTGGATGTGCATTCTCCTGGTGCCTCTGGCTGTAAAGAGATCTATATAGTCTTATTACCTGCCACTCAACATTTAGCAATTCATTAAAAGCTTTAATTAAATTCTTATTGGTGTCTGGAGACATAGGCCTAAGTAAAGTCTCACTTCTCCATGGAGGCACCTGTCTTTCCTTAGATTTATAGCTTGGCTATTTACCTAAGCAATAATTTCCAAGTTGTCAGCTCTCTGATGGGTTCAAGAAAACTGTGAACCATTTGCTGTGGTTGCTATCATTTTAAGCATGGGAACAATGCACTTTTCAGCATTCTACATCCTGAGTAGAATCTGGAAGTCCTAGCTTTGTTTCATGCTGTGAGATCCTAAAGTATATTAACAAAGGAGATTGTTTATTCATTAATTTATCCATCTATTAACCTATCCATCTATTCACATAATTCCAGAGTGAATATTGTATATAAGCCTGTGGAGGACACAAAGATCAAACAAATAGACTCTCTGACATTTTGGAACCAGCTACTCATTATTTCTATAGTGACTTCAGGTTGGCTCTGACCAGGAAGAGCAATGATTGTTGTAAGAAATTTGGGTAATTGCTAGACCTTTTAAGAGTAATTTTTACTTAAAGTACCATTGTATCTTAAAGTACCATTTTTTGAGATCTACTTTACAAACTGTTGTATAAAAAATGACTTTTGGTTGCAAATTATAACTCTAGATATAAAGTTTATCCTTTATGCGGGTGACATAATTTTAAAAGATTATCATTAGATTGAAAACACACACACAAAACACCTAAAAGTCTTCATTGAATAATATGCCTGCATCACTATTGCTATTTGAAAAATAACACCCTAGGTTAATTTCAAGAACGACTTTCTGGTTTTGTAATAGTGAAAGAATTGATGGGCAGGGAGTGAAGAATAAATGTGTTTTAAACATCAAAGCTCTTTCTAATAATTTTTTTGTCATAAAGTGGCATTTAAAAAATTAAGATTTTATTTATTTATTTGAGAGAGAGAGAATGAGTGGGAGGGAATGGTAGAGGGAGAGGGAGAAGCAGACTCTTTGCCTGGGATCTCAGGGCTTGATCCTAGGACCCTGAGATCATGACCTGAGCTGAAGGCAGATGCTTACCAACTGAGCCACCCAAGTGCCCCTAAAGTGGCATTTTTAATCAGACTGGGTGAACCATATTTGAGAATTAATATTAGGACTCGACTACCTACCAAATGTTAGTAACAGGTCTAGAAACAAGGCAAGTAAGAAAATATTGGTGCTATCAAGTCTTTATTAACCCTGTTAGGAAAACAGTAGTGTCATTGGTGGTACTAGGAGAATTGGAGTTTAAGTAAATACTATCAGTAGCCTTACAAAAACCCAATCACACAGTAGTGATCTTAGAAACATTATAAGTAGCACACTTGAATGACAGTGTTGTCTGAAAATACTATCAATCATCCTTTTGAATGACCATCATGTCCATGATATTATAAATGGTAGGGTTGAATGACAGAGCCATTAAGGTTACTCTTTTTCTTTTTTTTTTAGGATTTTATATATTGATTTGACAGAGAGAAACACAGCTAGAGAGGGAACACGAGCAGGGTGGGTGAGAGAAGGAGAAGCAGTCTTCCCGCTGAGCAGGCAGCCCGATGCCGGGCTTGATCCCAGGTCTCCAAGATCATGACCTGAGCCAAAGGCAGACACTTAACGACTGAGCCACCCAGGTGCCCCAAGGTTACTCTTAACAGAAACAGATGAGCATGGAACAGTTTGGAATTCACGTTGGTTTATATGAATTCTTGAGCAGAAGTCTTTAGAGAATTGCTTCAAGTCTTTTTAAATTCACTTAAAAAATAAATGGACATTTTAACTATTGTGAAAGATCACATATCTGATAACCATTTATCCTTGTTTCATAATGTTCTCTGAGATACTTCAGCATGTTGTAAAAGCATTGTGTAAAATCTACATCCTTTGCAGCCAGGCTGTAAAGATTTTCATACTAGTGCTGTTCATGTTATTGTAGGGCTAGATAGAGAAGGTATGAATGTCCTTAGGGAAAAATATGAAGCACTGTGAAATTTGTTGAAAAGTTTTGTCCAAATAGATGTATTCTAGTAAGAAGGTTCTTTATGTTGATCTCGTTAAAGGATCCATTGTTATGAAATCCAACTTTCTGTTACATATAGCTTTTAAGTAATAAGGAGGACCAGTGAAGGGTTAGGACAGGACTTAAAAGATCCCTTAGAGACAGAAACGCATAGGAAAAAGGAAAGTGAGGGTGCAGAGTAGAACTGGGGATTCCTAAAATATAGGTAACAGTAGACTTTAGGAATGCAGTGGAATATTTGTCAGAATTAAAGGAACATCAAATATGGTATAATACTATACAGAAACTGTTAAAGAGCATATATATATGTGTGAGATGATTAAAAGTTGCATTGATTCAGGAAAAATATGCTATGGATAAAAAATACTATAAAACAATAAACTAGATATTTCATTGTTCAAACACAATAGAATTTAAATTTATTTATGTGATTTGTTTACCCAAGTGTTCAGTTACAATGTTTGGAATGAAGGAAACATTTAGAATGAAGAGAAGAGAGGGGGACAATGCTTTTGTGTTAATACAATGAGGAAGGGGGATACTACACCTGTTGTGTGTCAAGAATGCTAAATGTCTTCCATATGTGGGACAATGCATGTAACAGACTGTCTTGCTTCAAATCAAAAACACTGAGACCAGAATAACTATTGTACCTATTTAAAATAAAGATAAACGGTATGTTCAATAATTGTAGACACATGCTTTTTGCTCAGTTATTTTTGTTTGCTTCTTAGGCACATGGTCATCTACAGAAAAGGATGTCAATCTCTTTGCATTTTGACAAAACTGGAAGGAAAGCAGACTTTCTGTTTATAGTGAGTTTGAATCTAAAGAGTACAATTCATCATACTCAAACACTTTCCATTCTATATTGCATCACTGGATAAGTACACATTGTCGAATTCTTGGAAATAACATGAGCAGATATAAATTTCAAGGATAAAAAATTTAAAGATAAACTTTTCAGCAACCACTATAATTTGGTCCCTATGTCATTGAATGGAACAAATTTTAAGCCTGTCCTGTTGGGGTTAAGAAAAATAACTGGAAATTAGTAACTGACACTTGAACTAAACAGCTATCAGGGATGTATAGGATTTGTCCTAGGCCTCGATAAAGAATGGAGTATGAAGAAAACTAAACTGTTGTTTTAGAACCATACTCATGTCTCATCCTAGAGCTGGATGGAGTTGGATGCATACTATAGTGATGTAGCCGGATGGAGATTACAGTGATTCTTAAAAAAGAACCTGTAGAGGGCAGATTTCTCACCTCTTGCAGAATCAGAAAGACTTGTGTTTTTAGGCAGAGCATGAATGCCTATTAACTACACCCATTACTTATAGCAAGGTGGTATGATTGTGTAAGCTGATGGTTCCTGAATTTTGGGGTAAAGGAGCATATTGATAAGTGAGAAATTATGCTAAAGAAATTAAGTGTGCATCCACTTTATTGTTCACTTAAAATAAGTAACAAAGCCTTATGTGGTCAGCAGTTTCCATATTCAGTTTGTTTCAGTGAATGTAGAAATACAAGATGTAGGATTTTTCCACTTCCAAGCCTCCTATTTCTGTGAGGCTAGTGATCTGTAGAAGCTCACACACTTGGTTCTGAAGTTGCAAATGCATGTGAGCCAGGATTGGGTGAAGCTGACAGAGGGGCTCTCAAGGAGAGTGGAGGAGCTGTTGGCCCAGCTGCAACTGCAAACTGGCCAAGCTGGCCATTAGGTCAGTGATGACTCATGTGAGCTACCCCTAAGCAAGACTGCATTGGATCTCTCAGTGAAAACATTGCTGTTCTTTTTACCTTCTGCCTTTCAGGCCTCATGAAAAATTTTGCTATGGCTATTCTTGACCCAGAACCACCAAGGGATGGGAAATCTGAGAAAAAACTTCTAGCTTAGCTAATTTGACACAGTACAAAGCCACCACATTTATGGGTAGATGTGGCTGATTTTCTAGCAAGGACATTAATGCAAAAATGAGTTAAAAAGATGATATCGTGAATTTTTGCACATTTCTCTCTCCTTATCAAATAAACTCATAGTTATGTCTTAGTCTACAAGGCAAACAGGTGTATACAATAATATTTTCTAAACTGGAAAAAAGGTGCAATTTTATTTACTACTTATATTATTATTTATTCTACATAAGGGAATCCAAAATGATGAAATCAATTGACTACAGTTGTGAAAAACATTGAAAATTCTATCTGAAACACTTTAGAAATCAAACTAGAAGTATCTATAATTCTAATGAGTTCTGCGTGAATGGAGAAAATGATAATGAATATCATTAGAGAAGAGAGATTGAGCAGTTGTTTTTGTTCTACTCAGTGGTTGCAGTCTCCAAATGTAAGCAGGAAGTTTCCTAAAGAGTCAGAGTGCCCTAATGAAAACATTTTAGAAGTGACACTTCAGTACAAAGAAATGAATGTAGTCAGTTCTAAAGAAAGAGATCTAATTTGTCTATAAACAGGCACATCACTTTGTGGTATAGATAATGGAATTAAGAGTGTGAGTATAAATACAAAATTTATATGCATATGGAAATGGAGAAAGTCAGCTAAGAGTATGCATAGCATTTGTATGGATCATAGTCCAGATATGGCAAAAACCCCTGTGTGCCTCTTGCATGCTTATGACTGTACTGTATGTAGAAGGATATCATTTTACAAGGATGTCCTCAGGAGTTTTAGGGCATTGTAGCTACTTTAAAAGGGAATATTTCACTTATTAAAAAAAATTATTATGAAAGTCATCCTTAATGAATAAACTTTAGAAAACACAAATATGCCAAAACAAAACTGAATAATTCAAATGCTAGGAATCAAAAGAGACTATATTAGTTATCTATTTTGGGTAACCAATTACCTTAAGAGTTAGCTTGAGACAAGACATGAATTATCTCAGTATTTCTGTGGGTCAGTGATTTGTGCACGACTTAGCTGTGGTCTCTGCTTTGTTGCTCATTACAAGATTGCTGTTATGGTGTCCACCCAGGACTTTGTTCTTAACTGAAGGCTTAGGAGAAGTTCCTAACTAAATGGTAGGCTGTAAGATGGAGGCCACGCTCATTTCCTGGACACATGGTTCTTCTCCATGTAGCAGAGTGCTCCATGAAAGAGCACAAGTTAATAAATCAATAGAAGTTGCCGACAAAAGGGAAGTACTGAACTTTTGTAACCTGTATTACATCCCCTCAACAATGGTGTATTCTAGTTAAAGAAATTGATTACAATATACACTTAATATCAGACGGCAGGGATCATGGGACCATTTTGAAGGTTCCCTTTGGCCGTCTGTTCTGTATTCGCATCCAGCTAGAGACAGAACTACCAGGAGATGTACCTTAGCCTAGACAAACTGACACATTACAAAGCCATAACAGGCTTGTGTTGTTACAGAAAGTTCTAAGCACAGTGGCTTATGACAATAATGGCCCATTTTTTGCTATCTCATCAGGTAACTCAGTTACTGGAACAGGGGCTGTGGTCATGGGATCCTTCCCCATGTCTCCAGCAATGGACCTTTACAACTGCTCAAAGATATTAACTTCAGTCTTCCGGAAGAGATCTTAGCTCTGTTCTCATTTTCTCCAATTCCTCCTTCCTTTTCAATATACGCAAACATGTACTCACGGACTCCTGAGTGGCTCAAGTCAGTTAAACATCTGACTTTAGTTCAGGTCATGATCTCAACATCCTGTGATCAAGCCTCATGTTGGGCTCTGTGCTCAGCAGGGAGTCTGCCTGACCCTCTCTCTCTGTCCTTCCCCCTGCTTGTGGTCTCTCTGTCTCTCTCTCAAATAAAATCTTCCAAAAATATGTACACAAATACAAGTGTTTTTATATCAGTATTCTGATTTTTAACCTGCTTTATTTAACAGCATTATTAAAATGTTACTGAAATTTATATACATGTATACACACACATCTGTAGAATGATCTTAAATGTTTAAATATTTACTTCTGTGGATTTCAATATGGCTTGCAATTATACTTGTCATTGCACATTTAGTCTCTTTCCAGTTTTTAAGTAACTCTGAGACCTCATTTTTTAGCTTAATTGCTACAAGAGAAATTATAGAGTCTAGGATTTGGATATTTTTTAACTTTCAGTAAGAATTAGCAAAAAATTGTATCAATGTACATTTATATCAGTAATACATGTATATATCTGTTCATGCCAATTTGGGGAATTGCATTATTACAAATACTTGCTAACTTGTATTGAAAAGTATTTATCTTCATTTTTCTATATCTTCATGACCTGAGCTGAAAGCAAGAGTCAGATGTTTAACTGACTGAGCCACCCAGAAGCCCCACACATGCATATATTTTAAAGTAATTCATAATATCTTGATTATAAGAACTTCTAGTTGGTCTCATAAATGTACTAATAAGATTACTTGTTTTGAAACTTGTAGATCATACTGGAGGAATATATATTTTTGTATCATGTGTTAATGATTCCAGTGATGTCCAATAATTATACCCACCAAATCTCTTTATGATCTTATGTCCACAGTTTGAACAATTAACTGTTTGAAAGTATTGTTTAATAGCACTTACCTCTCACCCCAGTCTAAATTGATACATAGTCATTTAAGTAAAGTACTCTTTACCATGGTAAATTTACCTATCTCCTCCTTTATAAAACTCTTTATCTTAAAAAAAAATTTTTTATAGAAGAGTTACAAAGTTTGTTCAGAGATTTCCTGTAGATGTATCACATGACTCTCTCTAATTTTAACATCTTATGTAGCCAAAGTTGTTACTAAAACTAAGATATTAACATTGGCAAAATGCTATTAATTATAATTTTAATTTCTCCAGGTTTCTCATTAATGTTCTTTTCCTCTTCCAAGATCCAAATCAGGATACCCATATTACATTTATTTCTCCTATTTCTTTTTTGCCCTTCAATCTTTGACAATTTCTTGGTATTCCCTTGCCTTTCAGTATCTTAATGGTACTGACATGTACTGGCCAGGTATTTTATAGAATGTTTCTCAATTTGAATTTGACCCTTGCTTGCCCATGATGTGTCTTAGGTTATGAATTTGGAGAAAGAATACCACAAGGTGATGTGTCCTTCTCATTGTCTAACATCTGGATATATGATGTCAGTGTGATTTATCTTTGGTGATACTGACCTCGATCACTTGGTGGAATGGGTTGTATTGTGTCCCCCCAAATTCATTTTGAGATCATAAGCCCCAGGATCTCAAAATAGGGACTTCTTTGGAAATAGAGGGACCATCTCAGTGATCGATACATTTTTTTGGGTAGATACTTAATAGATATGCAAATACTTTGTTTCTCTTTAAGTTTTCAGTAAATACAGAATTGCTTGGGAGAGCATTCCTATAGCAATTATTGTGATATTCCGGTGGTGATTTTCTATTTTCTTTATTCATTCTGTGTGCATTAATTAGAAGTTGTCTTTAAGGAACAGTTGTTCCTTCTCCCCTATTTATTCATGTAGTCAGTCATTTATTTCAATACAAAATTAGTTTTTTTTTTTAATAATCCAATACCACCAATATTTTATTGCTCACATTGTCCCAACATTGACTATTGGGTGCTATATTCAGTTGGGCTTCTGTGTTCTTTTGACATGCCTTTGTCCTTTAAAAACTTTTTTCATTATGTTTTTATTTTCAGGCACCCCAGAATGCTGCAGACTCCTTTTATGTTTTCTCTGTCCCAGACATGGAATAAGATATCTCTCTGAATATCATCTTTACTGGGGAGTGGTATTTAATGATCATGGTCTGTGTGCTTCGTGTGCTTGTGACTACAAGGGTTTCATATCTAGATCCTCTCAGGAGGCAGAGGCAGCATGTGCATGCTTGTATGTATGTCCATTCACATATACACAGTTGCTATTTAGACATATGATCCTTCTCTGTGAGTTTATATAATTAAATTTGAGTTAATACCAATACTTCTGACTCCAGTTGAGGACCATAAGTTCACATGTAGATCTCTTTTGCTTATTTGTAACTTGTTTCTAGAATAGCAGGGAACCCAACGGTGATGGTCTTTCAACGCTTGCACACAAGTAATTTCAGAATTGCTTACTTGTACTCCTGCATATGAATTTACTAGGGCTTCTGTAACCAAGATGGCATAAGACATTAGAAATGTCTCCTCTCCCAGTTTGGGTAGCTAAAAGTTCAAAAGCAGGGTTAGTGTCTTCTGGAGGCACTAAGGGAGAATCTGTTCCATATTTTTGGTGGTTGCTGACATTCCTTGGTGTCTCTGGACTTACAGATCCATCATTCCAATCTTTGCCTTCAACATCACATAGTATTCTCCCTGAATGTTTCTGTTCAAATATCCCTCTTATGAAGGACATCAGTCACTGAATTTAGGGCTCACACTAATCCATTACTATCTCACCTTTGTTTGATTCCATCTGTAAAGACCTGTTTATAGAGTTACATTTACAGGTTCCAAATAGACATGAATTTTGGGGAAGCTGTTCAACCTAATGAGAAACCAGTTAGGCTATTAGTATATAGTGTTGGTGTATCATTCTTTTTGTCATTAACCTTAGAAAATTTATAAAAATATTCTTAGGAGGAGCACCTGGGTGGCTCGGTCATTAAGCAACTGCCTTCAGCTCAGGTCATGATCCTGGAGTCCCGGGATGGAGCCCTGCATAGGGCTCCCTGCTCAGCGGGAAGCCTGCTTTTCCCTCTCTCCCTCTCCCTGCTTGTGTTCCCTCTCCAGCTGTGTTTCTCTCTGTCAAATAAATAGAATCTTAAAAAAAAAATACTCCTAGGAATTTACTCAAGTCAGTTATTTTCCTCCTTATCCCCTTTAGTGTGATTAAGTATCACATTTATAATATATATTCATTTGTGACAGTTTGCATTTCTTCTAGGGTTAACCTGCTACCTTATTTACTATTTTCTCATAATTAAAGTCACTCTTTGTGGTGTATAATTCTATGGACAAATGTGTATTCATATATTCAGTACCACAGAACCAAGTCCATAGTCCCCAAATTTCCTTTTTGCTCCTTTGTACTCAATGCCTCCCTTTGATCAACTTTCTGATCACCGCTTATCTATCTACTTTTTTTTTTTTTTTACAATTTGTAATATAAATGTAATATATGTAGAATGATAAACTATGCAGTTTGGGGATGTGACTTCTCTTAATGAGAAATTTAAGGCTTCTCTATCTCACCCATGAATCATTTAGTTTGTTCATTTTTATTACTATACAGTATTGCATTGTATTGGTGGACTAGTTTATGCATTTTCCTGTTCAAGGACATCTAGGTTATTGTGAGTTTTTGGCATTTATGAGTAGAACTGCTATAAATATTCATGTACAGAGTTTTAAATAAATGTTTTCAGTTCATTTTGGTAAATACCTAGGAGTGGGTTGCTGGTCTTCTCCTTGTTTATAAAAATCCTATCTAGCTCTCCATTCCTAGGAATTTTCTCCATGTGGCATAGTAGTAAAAAAAACACAACACTACTTTTGTATAGCAGAAACCTGGCCTGACATTTCTTCTTTTTTTTTAGAATGGTAGAAGTTGGAAATCCAACCAAAATACATCCAAATCACAACTACTATGAAACTGTTTTTCCCTTACTGATCATAACAGTAAAGACAGAGTATGAGATTAGCATTATTAAAAAAATTGGTATAAGTAAGAATTTCTTATAAGTAATCTGTTTTGTAAGAAAAATACACATGTGCATATTATATTCAGTTGTATAGATTAAACTTAATAGAAAGTAAATATTATTTATTAATACAACATATTTGGTTAAAAATAAATATTGAACCTCATTATAATTAATTTATTTTGAGAATTTACTAGGTCACATTCTATAAATTTATTAACTTATTCATTTTTATATAGAGGACTGCTGTGGAATGTTTCAAGTCCATGTTGATCTGGTTGACTTGTAATGTGTGCTTTGTGTGAGAAATCAGGATTTGGTGTTAGACCTCTTAAGTCTTGTTCCTCTTCACTCCTTCCTCTCCTTTCTCTTTCTCCTGTCCCCACTTCTTCTCTCTTGCCTTTTCTCTCTTTCTCTTACTCTTTCTGTCTCTCTCCCTCCCTTGTCCCCTTCCTACTCTTCTCTTGCTTTCTTTTGAGCATAAGCTCTCCCTCTTTCTCTCTCTGTGGCTCCTCACCCACCCATATATAGCATTTACTGTGTTCTGGAAACTGTTCTAATATTTTTACAATCTTAACTTATTTAATCTATATAATGACCTTATTGAGTAGGTACTTATATTAGTTTCATTTTACAGGTGAGGAATTTGACCCAAAGGATAATTAAGTAACTTCTCTGGGGTCATGAATTTACCATTTTTACTCACCTTAGTTCATTTTAAGTGCATGTCTTTTTGCTTCATTAGTTTCTTGATGGCAGAAATGATCTTTTATTTTTCTTTGTACTCCTTTTTTCCTCCTTTGTACTTCTAATAGTCCTAGTGCATTACCCAATTAAAGTCAGAGCTCATTACATATCTGGAGTTTGAAACAACTAGAGAAGAGTAGTAAGTAGGGATGATCTTTCTTGAAGCACCAGTGCTTTACTACTTCATCAGATTTCGCCTTCTATGTAAGATAAACTATTGTTAATATGTACTAGTAAATATATGATACAAAAGGTTAGTATACGAGCATGGCAGTATAAAAAGAAAGACTATGGAATAATTCTCTCTGAACATTTGTGGGAAACTCTGGTTGTGGCCATTGTTGTTAATTTTCTGATCCTCAGTAGAAGGCTACAAATGTCCCTGCTGGCACCAAACCTAACACCTCAGGTATTGCTGGTAGTCTCACTTTGAACTCTGTCTTTAGGCCATGCCATGCCAGTGTAATTGGTCTCAACATAGGAATTTTCTTTGTACGTCATAATTTTTTCTGAATAAACTGACTTCACAAGCAAGGAATGTCAGATATTCATCCACGTGAGTCTTTTATCCATCCCAAGAAGATATGTTTAATGGATAACCACACTCTATGAGCCCTTTTTTTACAGTCATGCATTTTTCTCCTGTTTTCTTTTTTGATTCTTTAAACTCCCCACTCTTACAGAACTCCTACTTATGGAATGACTACTTCTCCTTACTTACACCTGTATTTCCTGAAGGATAGCCCCAGATTAAAGGCTCTGGCTTGATTTCAACAAGTAACTATTAATAAAGAGGTACTACAGGACAGTTCTCCTTTAATATATAGAAGCCCACCAGAAATACTTTTCCTTTCTACCATAAAATAAAGCTACTTATTGTCCAAAAAGTCATTCTCTACAGTTGGGGTTATTCTAATTCATACATGCAGCTCTGTTCAATGATTTATGCACTATACATTTGTGGGCCAGAATTTATGGTAAGGTCTGCACTCTCCAGAAAGGAGTTTTTCTGTTGTGGAAACCTCATTAGCTCATTATATAATTTTTTAAAAAGATTTTATTTATTTATTTGACAGAGAGAAACACAGCTAGAGAGGAACACAAGCAGGGGGACTGAGAGAAGGAGGGAGAAGCAGGCTTCCAGCTGAACAGGGAGCCCAATGAGGGGCTTGATCACGGGACTCCAGGATCATGACCTGAGCCAAAGGCAGTCACTTAACCAACTGAGCCACCCATATATAAATATATAATAATAATATATATTGAGAGGCTAGTTTTTGTAGTTCTCAGATGTAAATATTAAATGGAGATCTTTTATATTCTTTCCCAAAAACTGATTTAACTAAATCCTTTTCATCTGAATGGGTTGTGTTTTAGAATCCATGTTTCTAACTTTAGATCCTTCTTCATCTGGTGTTATGAAAGAATCTAGCTGAGAAATTTCTCTGAGATGGGTTACCCTGCACATCAGTTCATTTTATTCTGAAACCTATTGGCGTGATCTTCTTAAACCCTCTAGAAACTACTCTGTCAAATATTTGAAGAGCATATGAAAATATATGGTGTTTAAATACTCAAAGCCAAAAAAAAATCACTTAGAAAGAAATACTGTATGAATAATTGAAATAAACTCAGGACCTGACCACAACATTGCAAATTACTGTCTTAAAGTCTCTGTGGATGGATAATTCTTTAAAAATAGAAAGCTGTTTTTGTTTCTATTTTTAAATTCTTGGCACATTACTTCAGTGAAAGATTTTCATCTTCAAAAAGAAAAAGGCATACATTACTTTCAGCCTACAGTCCTTGGGTCCCAGGGATGTAATACTGGTTTCAAATTGGCAGACATGCTTAATGCTTATATTTTGCTTCAGACAACTCCTATAAGAGAACCAGAGTGTGGAGAAAGCTTGGCCTTTTGATTGTTGTTTTGAGCTGTGGCTATGCAGTTGGTTTTGTAACATGGAGTAAAGTTGAATTGTACAAAAGTTTTTGTGGGTATTACAAATAAAATGATTCAGTATCTTACATAACTCGTAGTGATTCACCTTTAAGACTTGTAATGGCTGATAAAAACAGAATTGGAAATAAAGCTTACCAGATATAGAAAGCTGATGCTGATTAATGTATGACAGTGGTTTAAGAATTATTGAGGAATTCTTGGTAAATCAGTACTTATACATGTAACAGATTACAATAAGCCAATTTAATTTTCTCTGTTGCTTAGATTTCCCGTGAGGATATTTAATGATGTGGATAGATTTCTGCCTGAGCTAATGCTATCACTTATAATAATTCTTCTGACTTGTAATATTTGTAAGCACCTTTTAAAGAGAAAATAATAGGCTTTCCCTTTGATTTTTTACTATTAAAAAAAGCTATTTTTGAGTATTTAAGATTGAAAATTGTAAGATAGACAAATAATACTCATAGCAGTCTTGAAGAATCAGATCAGCACACTCTTGAGAGTCTGGCACAGCTGGGGCTCTCTTCCTTAACCTTATTATACATTAGTTAAGTTTTTTCCCGCTTTTTTATGATAAATTCAACATAGAATCTTTTTCAGCTGGTTAATGAAAGTACATCTTGAGTAAATAAAAAATTTTAGAACAGTTTAATTATCAGTTATTTATATTATGTATATATTTCAATTTTATGTAAAGTCTAGTTAGTTAACATATATGGTAAAATTGGTTTCAGGAGTAGAATTTTGTTATTTGTCGCATCTATCACCCATTGTTCATCACAACAAACACCCTCTTTTTTTAAAAAAATAGGTTTTATTTATTTATTTGACAGAGAGAAACACAGCTACAAAGGGAACTCAAGCAGGAGGAGTGAGAGAGGGAGAAACAGGCTTCCTGCTGAGCAGGGAGCCCCATATGGGGCTTGATCCTGGGACTCCGGGATCATGACCTAAGCCAAAGGCAGATGCTTAATGACTAAGCCACCCAGGCACCCCAACAAATGTCCTCCTTAATACCCATCACTCATTTAACCCCTCCCCTACCTACCTTCTTTCATCAACCCTCAGTTTGTTCTCTGTGGTTAAGAGTCTCTTCTGGTTTGCTTCCCTTTCTCTTTTTTACTCTTCCCCTATGATCATGTATTGTTTCTTAAATACCACATGAGTGAAATCACATAGTATGTGCCATTCTCTGACTTATTTCTTTTTTTAATAATTTTTTTAAAAAAGATTTTATTTCTTTGACAGAGCAAGAGATCACAAGTAGACAGAGAGAGAGAGGAGGAAGCAGGCTCCCCGCTGAGCAGAGAGCCCGATGCGAGCCTCGATCCCAGGACCCTGAGATCATGACCTGAGCCGAAGGCAGAGGCTTTAACCCACTGAGCCACCAGGCGCCCCTCTGACTTATTTCTACTAGCATAATACACTCCAGCTCCATGCACATTGTTGCAAATGGCAAGTTTACATTCTTTTTGAAGGCTGAGTAAAATTCCTTATCTTTGCTCATAAGTTGATGTTATTTATATTTTAAAGCTTGTTTATGATTTTTTTTCTTTTTGGATTCATAATTCATCAAAAAGGAAATAGAGTTAGCCAGTTTCCAGTTGAAGAATACAGAAACTAAGCAAAGAGTATTAATATAGGAAATGATGTGCTTACAAAATTATTGGAGGGGCTGGAGATCAGATTTAGGGGGTACCTTCAAGAAGAATTCTAATAGTAGCAATTTAGAGCTAATCCTACTAGGAAACCTGTACTTCTCTAAACAGGAGCTTCTGTCTGAACTGCAAGATCCAGGGTCCCACTACCCTAACTGCAATTTGGGAATTGGAAAGTCACCACCAGAATGGATTTTTGAGCAGACCATTCTCTTGAATCCGGCAGAAGATACAGTCTGAGTGTTGTTTAGGCTTTGACAGCTTGTGAATATATTTTATATTACACTAAACTGAATAATATTTTATATTACACTAAAATCAATAACCTAGGTATCTATGCCTCACCTTCCCTCATTGGACTCTAGTTCTCTTCTATTTTCTGACATTATATTTCTGGTAGTTTCTGAAGTGTCTCAGAATACTTGGGAGCAACTCCTTTTCCATAGCACCCATGCTCTTTTGTCCTGCCCTGTGCAGAGCAGGTGCTGTCCCTGCTCTTTGATTGCATCACAGACTCTGATGTGCAGAGCCATTTTCTGATTGTGGATGATACCTTGTCCTGCTGCAGCCTGAGCTCTAGGCTTTCCCTTAACCTTCTCAGGAATAGCAGCTCTTTGCCCAAGGCTATCTTGAGTCAGAGTACTGCTAAATGTACATCTCTAATGACACATGGGACCCAGCTAATGCTAGCTTACAGTGCCAATTAATTTTTTTGGAATTTGCTAGTTTTTTGCTAAACACAGACATTATTAAAAATTATGTAAAGTTACAGATAAAGTACATTCTGTTTTTACTAAACAGAATTGGGAAGAAATTCACAGCAGCATCTCATTATATAGTATATCTGCATATGGATATAGTAGATATAAATAGTCTTAAGAGCATAGATACTGGTAAAAGATTTAAAAAATAATAACTAGAAATTACTGAGTTTGAAGTACGTTAGCGTGACCCCCATAAGCTAATGAGAGTGTGGAGGTTGTGTTTTCCTGTGCCCTCATTAGCAGCCTTGTTCTCCTCTTCAAACACCAACATCGCTTCCATGTACCACAGAGTTTGTTCACACCATCTTACAAAGACACGATAAACATGTTTGTGTCTTAGCTCCTTGCTTTTCAAGTAGGGTGTTTGGGGATAGTGATTTAGGAATAGCTTTGAAGCAGGACAGTGAGGTTCTCATCTCATGGAGTCAAAGAAAGAATTTCTTTGACTCCATGATAGAGTTTTATTGAGCAAGGCTAAAGAAAAAGCTGTCAGGAGTGAGAGGGGTCCTGATGGGACTGCCAGTGGGGGCCACCACTGACAAGTCTTACTTAGAACTGACCTGACAGTTTGTGCCCATATTATTCTTGTGATGTCTTGGTTTGAGTAAGGACTGATGATAACGTCTTTAATGGTTTATTTCTTTTTTTGGGGTCTGGTTACAATGTGACTGCCATTAAAAGGCTCTACCTCTGACGCCCAGGCCAGGGTGATCTGGTTTTGTTTCCTTATCTGTGGTTTTCTTATGCCTCAGCATTTCTGGGATTTCTGTGAGCCTGATCACATAGCCCCTTACCCATCTCTCCTACCTACCTCCACCTGTCCTTATTCAATAAGAACCTTGTGATATATATTAGTGGGTTATATACTTGGGGGATGATTTCCAGCATGTATCCTGGAAGGAAGGGAGATGAAGAAAGTTTCAAAGGGATTTTCCTGTATTAAAGTAGATGTACAGGATCCTGGAGGTCAGGCTAAGATTGCCTTTTGCCCTTAGCAAAGTCAGCATCCAGACAATTGAGTCCCTAGAGGAATGTTACTCTGCCTGTTTCAAGGACTAGTCAGTAGGCTGTACGTAGTAAGGAGATTTAATAAATCTAATAATTTTCTTCTGCCTCTGTTTTCTCACATCATTTTTTTTTTCAAAGAGTATACAAGTTTGACTCCCTCTAAAGGACTTTATATATAAGTTTTAGTTTTTTAAAAATGTTTTTCTTTTTTTAAACAAAGATTTATTTGTCAGAGAAAGAGTGAGCACAAACAGGGGAAGTGGCAGCAGAGGGAGGAGAAGCAGGCTCCCTGCTGAGCAAGGAGCCTGACAAGGGACTGGTTTCCGGGACTCTGGGATCATGACCTGAGCTGAAGGCAAATGCTTAACCAACTGAGCCATTCAGGTGTCCCTGTATATAACAGATTTATGCACGTGTGTTTTGAGGATTTTACTTAAGTACTTCATGTACACAGGTCATACCCAGGTGAGGCCATTTGCTCATTTCCCCACCCGGAAGGGATGGGAATTCTGACTTCAAGGCCATCATAACCTCCTAACTGTCTCTCCCATGGCCCCATGGAAATACCTCTAGGACATTCATTTGTGATTCCTCCCTTTCTCTACAGCGCTGTCTTCCCGGCTAGTGGCAACTCTGTCTTATTCCTGGGCACCAAAATCTCTGAGTTATGCACATGGTAGTAAGTGAGTCTGGTTGTATCTGATTTCTTTTATATGGACTGAGCCAGGTAATCCAAGAGTAATGATAGGGTTTCCACATTCTCAAGCCTTTTCAATGCAGTTTACTTTTACTTTTCAATATTCAAATAAAGTGACTAAAATCTTCATTCATTGTGGA
Organism: Spilogale gracilis; assembly: GCA_004023965.1. Lineage (NCBI taxonomy): Eukaryota > Metazoa > Chordata > Mammalia > Carnivora > Mephitidae > Spilogale > Spilogale gracilis. The sequence continues at coordinate 30,519 of PITA01006479.1, read as the reverse complement.
CTAATAGTCCAGGGCTGCTCCCAGTGTTTCTGAAGTGTCTTAAGGGAATGTGTACATTTTGAGAGGGAACATTTTAAATCTTATTCCGAATTACTGCTCTTGGCTTCAACTCATTAGGCATCACCCCATTGACCCTCCTCTGAGGGCAGAAATTGTCTTCCTACCTCTTTCTACACCCTGGATGAACAAAGATTCCTTTTCTGTACTTCCCTAAGGCACCAACAAGGTGATTGTATGTAAGAGACTTGCTGTAATTTAGGATAATGTAAAGTCATCTCAACTCTGAAAAAGACAGTTTAATCCTAGGCTTCAGACATCCCCAGTCCCATGCATTGGCATTCCAGTGCTCCTCTTTTCTTTGGCTTCTTCCCACTTTTTTATTTGATCTCCTTTTTATCCTCAGACCCAGGGCCCAAATCTCTTCCCTTTCCTGTGTGCCTTCCTTGTTAAGGGAACCAACACTTGGAAAATCAAACAAATCACGAGACCATTCACTAAAGACACCCTTCTTAAATTATTAGAGTAATTTGGCACTGTTTTGTTTTAACCTGCCACTTTAAAACTAAGTGTATTTGAGTGTGCATGTGTGTGAGTTGAGAAAGAGAGCTGGTGTGCTTGTTTCTTATCCTTACCGTAGTTCCTTTAATATATATTAATCAACATAGCAATCCTCTTCCTGCTACACCTAAACTCAAATGTGTCAGTGACTGTAGTTTTTAAAAATACTTTTTTCTTTATTACTATGTATATACAAGCCTGCTTCTGATTTGTTTTATAACGACCAAGAAACTTGAGCCTGGAAACAAGAGATATTTTAAGTATTCAGACATGACCTTGCTTCTTTTGTGGTTCATTCTGCATTTGTAAAAATCCTAGTGTATCTTTGTTAGTGGAGGCTTTTGTTATCTTAGTGAATAAGTAGTGAACACTGGGAAAGTCTGAAATATCTGGCCTGTTAGCTGCCAAAGTATTTAAAAACACTCAGGCAGTTTGGCAGTAAATTTTTTCAATCACTACTTAATTACCTTTGTGCTTTGTGCTTGGGAGGATGTCACAAGACACCATGGATATCAAATACTTTTGTCTCTTTTCAGATTTCTTTGAGGGACAGATGCATCTTAAGCATGGCTGGAAAGACTGAATATAAGGAAATATAATTTTGAAAAATTCAGGTGTGGCTATGGGTCACCTTTAGTGAAAGACTAATTACATTATAATAGACCTTCAGGAAGTACCATCTAGTCTCAATTTTCTTTCACACCCCACAGATTTCTTTCAGCGTGAATAGTGCCTCAAGTATCTCCTTGATGCAGGAGGAAAAAAAGGCATAATATATTATTCATGTCCATTACCATACTTAATTTGTTTGTATGAAATAATCATGGTCTTCAAACTTCCTAACTAGTATCTAGGAATATTAAATAACCCTGATTTGAGGTTAGTGAATTTATTTCATGAGTTAGTTTTATTTAATGAGCACTTAGTGATTTTTCAACATTCACATGTTATACTCTAAAGATTATCATGTGAATTTAAAGATTGGAGTACATTCTTTGCATGAAAATAATGTGATAGAAATCTGTTTGCAAAAGACAATTTAATAACACAATTGATACATTGTATATTTACAGTGATAAATAGAATAATGCTGATCTTATACTTAAAAATTAAGTATTTCTAATCAAATGTTGGTATATATTCATGGAGAATATTGATATATGAAGTTTGCTTAGTGGCAAATATGGTTAGACTCTGAGGGGATTTTGGTATTATTAAGCACACAGGTAGCTGATGGAATTGACAAATAATATTTATTTTAATTTTTTTAAAAGATTTTATTTATTTGACAAAGAGAGAAATCACAAGTAGGCAGAGTGGCAGGGAGAGGGAGAAGCAGGCTCCCCACTAAGCAGAGAGCCCAGTGGGGGGATTGATCCCAGGAACCTGGGATCATGTCCTGAGCCAAAGGCAGAAGCTTAATTGACTGAGCCACCCACGCACCCTTTGAAGATGACTTTTAATCAAACGTGTTTTCACCTTGGTATAGGTGTTCATACCAAGCACTACTTTTTTCTTTTAAATGGCTTTATTGGGGTTTAATTCACATATCATAAAGTTTATTCACCTGCTTTAAGTATGGGAGGTTATCTGCTGTTACAGATGACCTGTGAGCAGAGGTGGATGTTCTCAAGATTTTTTTTTTAATAATTTATTTTATTGGGCTCCTGGGTGGCTCAATGGGTTAAAGCCTCTGCTTTTGGCTCAGGTCGTGATCTGAGGGTCCTGGGATCGAGGCCTCTGTTGGGTTCTTTGCTGAGCAAGGAGCCTGCTTCCTCCTCTCTCTCTGCCTGCCTCTCTGCCTACTGTGATCTTTCTCTCTGTCAAACAAACAAAGAAAGAAACAAACAAATAAATAAATAAATAAAATCTTTTAAAAAAATAAAAAAAATAGCTATTTTATTTTTTTAGTGTTCCAAGATTCATTGTTTATGCCCCACACCCAGTGCTCCATGCAGTTAGTGCCCTCAATACCCACCACCAGGCTCCCCCATCCCCCCACCCTCATCTCTTCAAAACCCTCAGTTCATTTTTCAGAGTCCAAAGTCTCTCTTGCTTCATCTCCCTCTCTGCTTTACCCTAGTTCACATTTCCTTTCCTTCTCCCATTGTCCTCCATGTTACTCCTTATACCGAGCACTACTCTTAGCCATCTTGCCTGGTGGTTTATTTTTTTCTTTATGGGGTGGGTGGTGTTCCCCATGGTACAACTAGATGACTGTTCCTGAGATCAGAAAGAATTGGGGTAGAAAAGGAAAATGCACTGTACATATAGTGCATTTAAATGAGAAAGCCAATGCATATGACTGAACAATTTTGACACATAGGAGACAAAACATCTTGCATACTGCTATGAGAGCCAAGAGAGGATGTGGTTGTGAGTGATAGGGTCAGATTTTGGTCAGTAGGTGACTTTATCAACAAGTGCCATTTGGTATCTACCTGGTGGGTAAAAGAAGGAGTTTTAGGTCAAACACATGCCTGAGATAAAAACTCACTAGGTTACTTTAACTTTTCTACCTTATCATAATTCCCCAGTATACTTAATTAAAAATGCTTTTCAGTTTTGCCATCAGAGCAGTTTTGAAATTTGTCCCTTCCTTTCACTCTCTTCCTAGCACCAGTATTCTAGATATTTACCAGGCTCTACTATTTCAATCGTTTCCCAATTAGTTGTCAGGACTCCACTTTCTTCTTACATGAACACACTCTTTATATTACTGATTGGTGGAGTCATCATTGTGAAATACATACCACTTCCTTGCTAAGCAGAGTCAGTTCCTTGTACCGTCTCAGGCCCAATTGTGAACTGTGGTCTATTAAAGTTGTTTAGCAAATAGTCATTTATTTACCAAGCACATATGAATTCACAGGATAATAGATTATTTTTACCCATTTGCCACTACATAAAATTGATTTAGGACATCATCATTATGGTGGGCTTGAATTGATTAGTAACTATAAGTGAAGCTAAACATAGTTAATAAATTCCAGACTTTAAGAATCACTGAAAATTATATTGGGTATTATGAATTATTAACTAAAGAAAAGGCACATGAGAATATAGTATTATGTATTTGAAGAGTTTTTGATTTAGTTTTTTACCAAAATGAACTGCCTTGACACACTATTAATAGAACATATAGGAAGATAGAGATTTCTGTCAAATGAATTATTGCTACAAAATAAAAATAACAAGGTTTGGTGCTTCCTTCTTACATTATTTTCCACTGTCCAGAGGGAAACAGTGACATCTTTAGCATGGTATTTGAAGTTCTTCCTATTCTGATCTCTGACATTTCCATTCTGACTTTCTGCTACTTCGTCCATGTACTCTGGCTCAGTATATGGAGTACTCCATCCGTAACCCACTACCACAGTAGCTGATTATTCTGCAGGCAAAATCCAGTCTCCCTCAGAGGCTACCTCAGCTTCCTCCTCAGTCTCTCTGATAACCATTGGCTACTCCCTGTGCTCCCAAAGCACTGCACTCATATTTCTTTCAGAGCAGCCATCATGTTTAGTTTAGGGAATGCCTCCACACATACTCTGCGCTACCTAAGGTAAGGATAATGCTGCGTTCTCTGTATCACAACCATAGCACTTGGCCCAGAGGAAGCACTGGACACATGTAATTGCTTGGTATAGGAAGCACATCATATATCAATTACTTTTTGCTCCTGTATGTATATGGACTCATCAGCAGAGCTTTGTGCACATACAAGTATCTGGCCTCCAGACCAGATTTGCTTAATTAGTATCCCACAGGAGTGGTTACAGGTTTGTGCATTTGGAACAGAAGCTCCACAGATGATTCTAATGTGGAAATAATTAAATTTGTAAAAGGGTAGGTCAGACTAGAACTACCAGGGAAAGCTTGCAGAAGAGGCACTGGGTACTAAGTTTTGAAGTTTGGGGGAAAGAGATCAAATCAAATAAAAAAAATATGCAAAAGTATGGATGTGTATGTCAAGGGAACAATAAGGTGAGTAGTATTTTGAATAGAACATTTATGTGAGAAGAATGTTTGTTAACTGTGCATAAGCATGGAAACCCTAGATCATGGGGGACTTTGAAAATCTGTACAACCCTGAGCAGCTGAGCAGAGGCTGAGTATCTTCTAGGTGGGCCCATCACTGAATTTGTCCTAGCAGCACAAGCAGGAAGACAGCAGTGTGTTTATGAAAAAGAATGAGGAACATCTCATTTTTAAGAAAATATTTCTTTGAAACCTTCAGAAATCTACAAATTAAAGAATCACAGAATTTTAGAGCTAAAACCACATATTTATCCTTTGCCTTTAAATAGAATTCCACAGAAAACTAACTCCTCATCGAAAAAAGAAATGCTTCCACAGCTAAATAAGTTTGGGATGTTGGATTGAATGGTCTGTTTCCTTTCCAAAATTTGTTTAGTGAGTGTATTTTTTAAACTGCAGGACTTCTCAAAGCTTGCAATATAGTGATTTATATTATAAATCTCTAAGAGGGAAATATAGTAAGGAAGATTTCCCAAGTCCTTTGTTATGAATAACTTGTCAGTATGTCGCTGGATACTTAAAACTTTTCAGTGACATTTGGGAGGCACATAGTGACATACTGGCTTAAGGAAATGACTGTTGGAATTAGGTAACTTGGTTTCAAAACCTAACTTGATGCTGTGAACTGATTTAGGTTATTTTGGTGAAGGCTACAGGCTATCCCCATGCCCTTCTCCACATATAAGATGTCCTAAGTTACAAGGAGATTATGGTTGAGACTGGATCCTTGCATAGGTAGAAACATTTCTTAAAATACAAAACAAACATGAATTATAAAATCTATATAATGTGTGACTTTGATAGAAAGATTTGTAATAGCAATCAATTGTTTTCCATCTGGATAAGATGTGTATCATTGTGAGATAGAAATTTTGATTGAGGAACAGAAAGGAGAAAAATATTCTTAGACTATTAGATTCTAATTCAAAGATTTTGAATGTCCACATGGGAATAAATGCATGGGTAATAAGCTATCAGAAGATGGGAACAGAGTTAGAAAATAATATAGAAAGGTATTAAAGAAAACATGGCTTACAAGTTTAGCTCAGAACTTGCATGCTATGCTAATATGCTACTGATAATCATCCTTCAGCTTACTTTTGCAATACTACTCTTTCTATAATTTCTATGAAATATGTATCATTACAAGGAAGTTCGTTTAGCTTAGCCCTTTGGAGAATGAATGGCTCCTTTGAATCTAAATTGAAACATTTTTCAGACTTCCAATCAGTGGTTTATTTATTCATAAATAGCAGAATGGATTGAATTAATGTACTGTTTTAAGATAGCGATGGGTTATTGATTTCTGCAGATATTATGTGTATTATCTACATATAAGATCAATATATTTCATTACTATACTGGTATATCTTGTGTCTGGAACTGTACTTTGAAAATGATCTTATTCTAGAACTGACAAAATCTCTCAATGGCTGTCAAATTAAAGAAGACCTCTATTTCTATTTATATATTATTTTCTTAAGTCACCTTATCAGCATGGTTTTGATTATCTGTTTTCATGGACTTGTTCTCTACTCTCACAATCCACTTTCCTTATATTGCATTATTTGGGATAATATCTCAATTGCAGTGACCTCAATATTCCTTAACGTAGCTCTGTGTAGAGTATTATTGTCATCATTATTTAATTATTTATTTCATACCTTTTTAAAATAGTTTGATTGTGTCAGAAATATCTCTGATTTTAGATTCCCATTATAATTATATTTTGACAACCTGTGCTATATCCATACTAAAGCATTTCATTTGTCTGATTATCTAGGTTTTATTTTGATTATACTTGATTGATTTCTAATCACCAGAATAATAGTAAATGTCAGTAATGCTTTTTTTTTCAAGTAGAGAATTAATATTTTGATATTTGACAGTTCAAGGGAAAATTTTTATGTTGCCAAACATTGCTTCCTTGCTTAGATGTGAGAAAATTAAGATGATAAAGAATTGATAGTACCAAGTATTTGCATATTATAAGTAGAATGTTTACCTACAGGTAAATATGCATGTAGTACATTTGTATGGAATATATATTTATATTCATTTACCTGTCTCTCACTTAAAACTTTAATTTATTTTTGAATTATCCACTTACTAAAGTGAAAAACCATGAAATGAACCAAAAATTTTTCATTAATTTTAATAGAAAAAATTAATTTTATCCCAACCTATCAGTAAAATTTTCACAGCTAGAAAAATATGCTAACTGAAAATAAAAACAAGTTTATATGAGAAAAATGAGAATCAATTTGTAAGTAGCTCACAGAGAAAATTTAATGTAATGAAAATGTATTCATTTTTTTTCTTTTATTTTTCACTAGTTTCTTAGCAGATCTTAAACCATTTTGTGGTCATGGGTGTCTTGCACCTTTAAATGTTAACCTATAAAAATAGAAGATAGGAAAACACTTCAGAGCAACATGGGTACAAAATAGGAGACTATGTTGAACTACATGGAAATAACGCATGACACATGCGCAGTACTGATGGGGATATCATAGGAAATGACTTGGTGAACATTTATGAAATATTTATTTTCATTCAAACATGAGACATACTGCAAAAATGTTCCATTTGATATTCTCTGACCAAACACTGTGATAGGCTAACTGTTGTCTTTGCCTGCAACTATAACCTGAAATATTACTTCCTATGTATTTATTTAGAGTGTTTTTAATAAAAATATTATATCTAAAACCAGAGAAATTGATGATGTGGAAAAAGTCTTTTAACATGTGAAGTAGTTCTTCTGTTATATATCTTTATACTCCAGTATGAAACACTTTTATCTATTTAAAACACCTTTCATTTATTTGAAACAAGTGCTATTCATGGGCTTGGGAGAACGCTAGATTTGTACAGGGTAATTTGTGAATTGATGAAAATGAAAGTCATGCAATTTTAACAATAATTCAGGGCAAACCTATGTGAAAGAGCTGTCATCAGGGTGAAACCACTTCATTCCCCATTTTTGGAATGATCTTCGGCTTGGTGGGATCTTCCCTAGTTGATGGTAATTGCTCTCATTAGGAAGGTTAGGAGTAAATTTCAAGCTAAATAGCTCAGCACTTTTCAGTGCCTATCCTATAACCAAGGGAATAAACCAGGAAAGGGAATTCATGAATTAACTGGCCACCACAATTTCAGTCCCCCCATAACAAAAGAATTTAACAGTTTTACCTATTATGTAAAATTCTTATCCAGTGTTACATTGAAAACTTCTGATCTAAGATCTCTCCTTTATTGTAAAAGTATCTGGCACTTTAGATGCTTTCTTTTTTCTACATTAAGGCACACTTAGAGATTTTCTTAGGGGATATGGGAGGACTGAACAGCTTTCTAAAAGTTAAATTTTTATTGTTATTTACATTATCAATGTTACATTATGTTGGTGAGCATGAACATGTCCTAGCTATTCTAACCATGGTCTGAGTACCAGCAGTATTACCATCACCTGGAGCTTGTTAGAAATACAGAACCTTAGTCTTCACTGCAGACCTACTGAAACAAAACTGGCATTTTAGCAAGATATCCAGATTGAGAAATACTGTCTAGGTTATACACCAAGTTTGTTAGAATAGGACATAAATGTTTGGAATGAATCAATTAGAAAGGGTAGTGGAGATACAAAAACATTGTGCAGAATTTAAGGGATTGTTGGTGTGACCAAGCTGGGTCAACTTGATACCAAGGTATTGTTCAGTGTGATAAAATGTAAAGCAATATAAAACAAACAAACTTAAAAACAATATAGCAATTCCCTTGTGTCATATGATAGCATAATCAGAAAGATGAACTGAGGGGTGGAAAGGAGTCAAGAAATAATGCTGAAGGGGCACCTGGGTGGCTCAGTTGGTTAAGCAACTGCCTTTGGCTTGGGTCATGGTCCCAGAGTCCTGGGATCGAGCCCCACGTCGGGCTCCCTGCTCAGTGGGGGGCCTGATTCTCCCTCTCTTACTCTAGCTGTGTTTCTCTCTGTCAAATAAATAAATAAAATATTTAAAAAAAAAAGAAATAATGGGGCATCTGGGTGGCTCAGTTGGTTTAAATGACTGCCTTCAGCTCAGGTCATGATCCCAGAGACCCGGGATAGAGTTCCACATTGGGCTCCCTGCTCGGCGGGAAGCCTGCTTCTCTCTCTCTCTCACTCCCCTTGCTTGTGTTCCTTCTCTAGCTATGTTTCTCTCTGTCAAATAAATAAAATCTTAAAAAAAAAAAAAAGAATAGTTATCTTAAAAAAAAATAATGCTGAAGAAATAACATAGCTTTTTTTGTTGTTGTTATTTTGAATGTATATTAGTCAAAATGAGAGGCTGGCCCTATATATCCTTCTTAGTTCTGTGTTGTTTATTTATGGGAACTACACAAATTGCATGACAAATGAAATCTCATGAGTTTATAGGGTTTTTGCTGAATAGGATGTCCCTTCCCAAATTCTTTTATCTTTAAACCACTTTTAACTTCTCTGATTATATCAAGAACAAAGTTTTGATTAGGTGCCAGTGAGTAAATATCTGAATTTATAGGTTATTGTTTCTGATAATCTCCAAATAAGGATGGCTTATGAGGCTGCTCTACCAGAAAGCTGTGACCTAGTCCATAGTAAACCTAAAGGGGGAGGGAGGGACAAGACACCCCTTCTGAGAAATTAGCAGGGCCAACTGCCAATATTCAAAACAATCCAGAATCCACACATTCAGGGTCTTTCTATACATTGATATCTGTCAAACTTATGTGCTTCATTTTTATTTTTAGAAGTTTCAGATATTGATGTAGCTATAACATGTAGTCTGCTTTCCATTTATACTTGTGTAATGATGGACATACACACTTTACTATAATACTTATTTTATATTCAATTACATTTATAAAATAATTAATTTATTTTAATGATGATTCCATTTTACAATTAAATGAATTGCAATTGATTTTTTTTACTTCTAGAATCAATTTTTAATGCCTGAAATTTATTGTTTTTACAATATTAAAAAAAGCTAAATTTGACCTTTTTCAAATATTTGCTTTGAAATACTGTTTTTTTCCTACTTTTTACAGTAACTCGTGAGGTTTATTTTCATTTAAAGTCTATATTAAATTCTGTAAGTCTATAATAAAGGGAAGCATAAGTTGATTGATTTATTGCTATATCTCTTTTCCATTTTTCAGATCAGTACAGTGAACACTGAAGGAAAGGTATATAAAAGTGAATTTGATATTTATTCACAAATCTAGAGACAAGGTATAACATACATGATTTGACTCCTGAACTTGTGTTTTATGATGACTATTTGATCAGAATTTTGATTAGCTAAACAAAAATCCCTTGTGTAGTGGCACCACTAGTTAATATTAAGTACAAGCTTTACAGTCACCTTCTTATAACATAGGGTGGAGGAACTAAAGAGGAAAGGAGAATGAGTGAAGTTAGCCCACTGTGGCAAGATCTACTAGCTAAACTCTAAATCCTGTATCCTTTCTTGCTAGTGTGGTCCTGTGACTAAAGTGTCACCAATGGTATGTAGGTAGAGTGATGTATCCAACTTCTGGTTCAACTACTTAATATGCCTACCCTGGACTTGCTCTTCCTTTCCCATGTTGAGGATTGAAAATGGCATGTTAAGCACAGAATAACTGTCCTACTAGCTTGGGTTCTGCAATGAGTTTGCTAATCTAGGCCCATCTATATACCCTGAACTATTACGTAAGGAAGAAAAATATGCTTCTATACTCTTTGACCGGTATCTTGGTTATAGTAGCCTAACCTTCAGTCTAATGTAACTGTGAAGTTTTTCTGGTGATACGATGACCATACAATTGTCCATAGTAGCAACTTTTGAAGATAAAAGGTTAATAATTCAGTTAATAATGAGTGTAGGAAAAGTGGTGTAAATTGAGAATATTAAAATTTGGGGGATGATGCACTGATCCCAGGCTGCTCTGGTTGTAAACCATTTTTCTTTCCATAAAATGGCAATTTATCATGTCACTCATCTAAGCATGTTATTAGGCTCCTCACAGATTAAAGCCTTTCTCCATCTAGTTTATAATAGATACTCTTATTTTATGAGCTCAACATTTTGGATAATAGACGTATTTTTCCTCCTTAAAATATTTAAGGAGTAAAATAAATGGCTGAGTAAGATTGTCACCCCAGGGTATATCCTTTACAGAAAACCCGTCTCGTATTGCCCCTGCTCCCAGCAGCCATAGGGTTTCCTGGGGTCTTATCACAGTGTTAGTATAGGCCTGTTTCCAGGAGACTTGCCTTCTCTAATTAGTCTGTCTGAGTTTGGGGAATCCTTATTTATATAATGAGACTATGACCATTCAATTCCCATTGCAATTGTGAAGATTAAAAGAAAACAAGCACATAAAGTGTTTATCATAGTGTCTGGCCAGTGGAAAGTAACGTGCAGTGGTGATAAATACAAGTTGATACTGAAGTACCGAAAACTAGACACATCCAAAGCAGAATTCATGATCACTTGGAAACCTGTATGACTTTCTTTGGTAACGTTTTATATTAATAATATCACCAGGGTTCTGATGCCCACACCTGAATGTCTCCGGATTCTCTCTCATTCCTCAAGTCCACTTGGTCACCAGATCCTATTGTTTCCGTCTCTGAGATCCTGTACTCCCCCTTCTCCCCACTGCTGTAGTTGTTCCAGGTCCTCTTGAGATTGAATAAGGGAAATAAGTCAGAGAAGACACATACTGTTTGATTTTGCTTACATACCAAATGTAAAAACATCGAATTCAGGGAAATAAAAGGATGGTGGTTGCCAGGGGTTCAGGTAGAGGAAATGGGGAAACATTGACCAAGTGTTACAAACTTTCGGTTATAAGATGACTTAAGTTCTGTGATCTCATGTACAGTATAGTGACCGTAGTTAACAATACTGTAGGTGTGTAATCGACACATGCTATGAGAGTAGAGCTTTAAGGTTGTCACCATCACAAGAATAACAACAGTGGTAATTGTGTGAGGTGAAGGCTGTGTTTAACGAAATTTACTGTGGTAAACTTTTCACAGTATATACTTGCATCAAATTATCACATTTTACATCTTAAACTTACATAATATTGTATGTCAAAGAAGTATTTTGGTTCTCTTTTTTTTTTTTTTTTTTCCTTTTCCTCCAACCAGTCATTTCTAGGAACAGAAAACTTCTACATACAGGGTTCCATGATTTCCTGGATTTTTTATTTTCACCAAAATGTAACCATGAGGACATACAGGATGTCCTAGGTTATTTATGTTGGGATTCATTGTATAGCTGAATGTATGTGGAAAAATCAGAAGATTCTCATAGCAATAGTGCTACTGACTTGAATTACCATCATAGCTTGTTGCTTTTCATGTTTCTTTACCTGGAATCAGAGAGAGGGAAAGTTTGAGATCTGTCAATCTATAAATTCTGATTCTTTTAAATAGAAAACATATACTATCTTCGGGACCTTTCTGTCCTTTATGCTTCACTAGAAAATGTTTCAAATGTAGTTTAAAGCACTCATGTTCTGTCTGCCGTGGTTCTTTTTCACAAATCAGCCCAAAATATGAATGTACAACCATTGGTTAACAGTGACCAATTAACGTTTACATATAAGATGTTTCATAATTTCAAATAATATTTAAAGAAACTACTGTAGGATATTAATAGAGAGGGGAAGATTTCTTTTGTTAATTTCATAAGTGAATATGATTGCCTGGTAACCCCCCAGAAAGATATGTGAATGTTACCTATTTAGAAAAAAGATGTTGCTGGTGTAATTAAAAGTTTTTTTGAGATAATCAGAAAATCCTGGATTATCCAGGTGGATTTTAAATCCAGCAACAGGCATCCTTATAGAATACATAGACCCTCAGGAGAGGTGATGTGAAGGTCTCTCTTACAAACTCACCTGTTGTTAGCAAAATTAATTTTCTTGCTAGTCTAGGACCGAAGTACCTGTTTTCTTGCTGGCTGTGGGTTGGAAATAGTTCTCAACTCCTAAAAAACTTGATTTATGCCCCTCTTTATCTTTAAAGTCATTAATGGTATGAATCCTTCTGCTTTGACTATCTCTGAATTCCTCTTCTGTAACTAACTTTAGAAAAAGATTTTCTTTTAAGGAATATATGTGGTAATACCCAAGCAATTTCTTTAACAACTGATTTTGGACTTTAATTATATTTGCAAAATCTCTTCACAATAGTACTTAGATTAGTGTGGATTACATAACTAGGAAAAGCCATGTATACCCCAAGGCCCAAGAATCTTATACCCCTTTAATGTCTTGCTTAAAATAAAAAAAAATAGACAAAATGTGAAACAATAGTTTTCATACTATAGTATGAATACAATAGTCATTGGATGTGAGATATAGACTGGTAGTTGCTAGGAGATGGGGAAAAACTGAGGTAAATTCTATTGCTTACTACATGGAAAGGGTTTACAGACTATCACACAGGGAGAAGAAGCCTGTGCAGTTTCTTTAGATTGAGGAGCTGGATGTGAGAGTCTGTGAGGTCAACAGCAGAGTACAGGAGAAGAGAGAGTAAGAACTCCAGAAATCTCAATGGGTTTTCTTCATGTCTCTAATTGAACACTGATTAGCATGTGCATATGTGAGAGTAAGCCATAGTTGGAGAGAAAACCACTCAAAAGGATTGATGAGATTGAAGGAATGTTCTCCAGGACAAAGCTGGAAGTAGTTCCGGTTTCATCAAGAGAGAGCGGGAAATGTCATAATTGATGGGCTGTTGGGCTATTGTGTAGAGTACTCTGAACTGCTTGCCTCAATAGTGGGTTAATATTAGCTCTAGACTATACTCTGTTCTAGTCTCTATATAATAAAGTTTAAAACATGTAAGGATCAAACACTTGTAAGCAATTTAATTTCAGCCCAGAAAAAAAATTCAAGAATATTTGAGTATAAAAATATCTAGTACTCAACAAGGTAAAAATTCATAATCCAATAGAAATTTGCAGGCATGGAAGAAAATAGGAAAATAGCACTTATAATGACAAAATCAATTAATATAGACATATCCTAGAAATGGCACAGATGATAGAATTAATAGATGAGGACATGAAACAGTTATTGAACCTGTATGCTATATATTTAAATATATAGATAAAGGTTATGTCTACATGGAAGATATGAAGAAAATAAAAATAAAAAACAGACCCAAAACAAAACTGAATTTCCAGAGATGACAATGTCTAAGATGAAAAATATGCTGAATGGGATTAATAATAGGATGTACTGCAGAAAAAAAGATTAGTGAACTTATAGACATAGTAATAGAAACTATTCAAAAATTAAAAAGCAGAGAAAAAAGATTGAAAACAAAATGAACAGCACATCAATGAGCACTGGATGCAGTATCATTTGATTTCTATATGTAACAGACAAGCAGGAATTGAAATTCTTAAAAATGACATTTTACCATAGTATAAAGAACACAAAATTGTTTAGGGATAAATGTCTTAAAAGATGCATAAAAGTTATACATTGATAAGTTCAGAATAGTGCTGAGAGAAATTAAGATCTAAATGACAGAGAAACCTGAGTTCAAATACCTAATATCGTTAAGGTTTCATTTTCCCCATAAATTGGTGGGGAATATATATATATATATATATATATATATATATATATATATATATATTTTCAATGTAATCACAATTAAAATCCTATCAAAGCTTTTCTTTAGATGGACAGAATTGCTTCTTCAAAGTATCTACGGTAGCCAAACTGGCAAAGAAAAAGAAATTTGAAGGGTTTATACTACTTGATTTCAAGACTTATTTAAAGCTACAGTAATCAAGATAGTGTATTTGTCTAAGGATAGATAAATAGCTGAGTCAGAGTAGAGAGCAGAGAATTAGAACTATACATTGAATTTTGACAAAGAAGCTAAGGTAATTAATAGATAAAAGATAGCCCTTTGAGTAACTTATGTCAAAACAATTGCATATTTGCAGAAACATGAATTTCAATGAATATTTCTCATCATATACAAAATTAATTCACATGATTTATGGAACTAAATGTGAAACATAAAACTGCAGAACTTTTGGAAGAAAATCTAAGAGAAACTTTTGTGATATTGAGTTAAACAAGTATTTCTTAGATGTAACACTAAAATAGTTATCCATGGGAGAGCAAATGAATAAATTAACCTTCATCAGTACTTAAAATGTTGCTCTTTGAAACACTTAGGAGAATGAAAAGACATTTTTTGGTAGAGAACTTGTACTCAAAACATATGAAATACTTATAATGAAACAAATAAAAAATGGTCAAAATATTTGAGCTAACTTTATCACAGATGATAAATGAAATGTGTAGTGGGCAGAATAATGACTTTCCAAAGAGGTATATATCTTAATCCCCAGAACATATGAACAGGTTACCTTATGGCAAAGGGGAATTAAGGTGGCAGTTATAATTAAGGTTGCTAGCCATTTAAAATTACAGTAGAGAGATTAGCCTGGATTAACCAGGTGGGCCCATTATAATCAGAGTCCTTAAATGTGTAGCAGATGCTGAAGAGTCTGGGTCAGAAATACACAAAGATTCATTACTGGCCATGGAGGAAAGGGCCGTGAGCCATGACTATGTTTGGGCAGTCTCTAAATATTGGAAAAGTCAGGAAAACATTCTTAGAGCATCCAGAAATGAATATAGCCTGGCCAGTGCCTTGATTTTAGTCCAGTCAGAACTGTTTCAGGCTTCAGACCTCCAGAACCCTAAGTTTGTGTTATTTAAAGCCACCAAATAATTTGTGATCGCTTCTTACTTGTTTTTTTTAAGATTTCTTATAGAGAGAGCTTATTAAGTTGGGGGTGATGCAGAGACTCTTCAAGCAGAATCCCTGCTGAATGCAGAACCCTACAAGGGACTTGATCCCCAAACCCAGGAGATCATGACCTGAGCCAAAACCAAGAGTCAGATGCTCAACTGACTGAGCCACCCAATTGACTCTCTAAATGCCTTCTTTAGCAAATTAATACGGAAAGTAAATAAGTGCATAGGTAATGTTTAACATCATTAATTATTAGGCAAATGAAAGCTAAAACCAAATAAAATACCATTATACCAGACATTAGAATGGCTAAAATTAAAAGTACTGATCATACTGTGTTTTGGTGAGCATGTGGAGGCACTGAAACTCCTAGATGCTACTAGTGGAGATGTGTAATGGTACAACCACTAGAAAACACTTTGGCAGTTTAAGAGTTGAATACTCTATCTTCCATATGATAGATCTATTCAACTCCTAGGTTTTTATGTAAGTGAAATAACATTTTCATACAAAGACTGGTATATGGATGTTTATGCTAGCTTTTTTCATTTTCAGAACTGGAAACATTCCAATTGTTTATCCACTGCTGAATATTCATGTAAAATGTGGTATATTTATACAATGAACTTACTCTGCAATAATAAGAAATGAACTATTAATACCTGGTATACATAGATAAACCACAAAAACATTATGGTCATTGAAAGAAGCCAGACTAAATTTAGTAGATACAGTATGTTTCCATTTTTATTAAGTTCTAGGTGAATGCTCTAGAATGACAAAACAAGTCAGTAGTTGCCTGAAGACAGGAGCAGGGCTTGGCATGGAGGAGAAGGAGGATTATCTAGGGGAAAAGGAGCTTTGGAGATGCTATTCATGTTTGTGACCTTGATTGTGGTGATGGTTCCATGGTGTGTACATGTCAGCTCTTACTCCTATACTTTTGTTGTGTACAGTTTGTTTTATCTTATAAATGCTGTTAAAAATTTTTAAATGGGAATTCTGCCATTATTTTTGTATTAGTTGAGCACAAAGGATTAAAATTTAAGAAATTAATTTACCCCACATTCACAAGAGAGGTGGCAGAAGATTTATACCAAATTGCTTTAGATATGTGTGGGGAGCCCGGAACCTAGCGGTGTCAACAGTTGAGGTGTAGCTTCTGGACTCACTAGTTCGGACATTCTCGGCTGGGCAGGTTAGAGTTAAGGAGCAAAACTCCTGGTACCTGCCTATTCGGGCTCCCACTCTGTGAGAGCAATGATAGCGCACGAGGCAGCAAGCACGTAGGCTAGAGGCAGCAGTAGTCACGTAGGCAGCCGTAGTCACATAGGCAGTTTTCCTTGTTAATTGTCACTGCCCCTTGTTCAGTTGAGCACAGTCTACTATAAAAAGCTTTGTAACCCTTAATAAAATTGGCATTGCTTGGACATCATCAACTTTGTCCCTCCTGTCCCCATCTCTTCTGTTCTTCGTCTTGTCTTTGTCTTTGTTTTCCCATCTTCTTGCCCTCAGGTTCAGCTTACATTGTCATGCTGGCCGCGACAAATATGACCTAAAGTTGACTGGAAACCACTGTGAGAGTGTACAGGGGAGGCTTGAAGATCAATCACAAGAAGTTGATGAGTGAGGGAGTCTTTAGAAAGAGAAAGCTGTTAGCTCTGTTATTATTTTTTCCTCCATCCCATAGAGTGGGGAAGTACTTCAGAGTCACCATAAATGAGTGAGCAAGTAAAGGGGCCTTAAAGACCTGACCTATGAGCTCTGGAAGGGAGGAAGGCCATAGTGTTTGTGACTTGTGTACCAAATATGCCAGGAATGGTGCCTATTTTGTTGCCCAAATGTGGGCCACACACAAAAAAGCTGGTAGTGAGTTGTGCTGGAAGGAATTCTGATTCACAGATCATCTGCAGGATGATGTGATCCCAATAGATAATTTTCTGGCAGGTGGATTGCCACAAGTTCAGAAATGAAACAAGATTGTTCACAGCCAGATGGGGAAGGCAATACCCATTTTAGCAAACTGAAATCAGAGACTCATCATGGGAACCCACAAAAGCACTCTGAAGAGGAAAAGCCAACACTAGACATTTTCTTCATCAGGACACCAAAGTGAGATTACAACTGAATCAGTTGACTGTGCACTTTATGCCTTTTGTTTCTTTTTCTTTACCTGCCATAACGTAGAAGAAATAGTGGCAGTATGGTGAGTGGGGGAAAAGAAGTAGAAGAGTATAGTAGAAACAGATAACTATACTAGCTTTGTGCCCCTATATCCAACATTGCTAGCTATTTTTCAAAATCTACTCTTCCCTTTCTTAGGGATAAATTACTTAATTTTCAAGGAAGCATAGAGCTACCCCTCCAATATTTCTTGGTCTTCCTGAAACGAAAAAGGCCATGTGTTCAAGTTTTGGCCAATAGGATTTGAGCAGTAGTCACCTGTGACTTCTGAGAATGTGCATAAATAGAAGGGGTGGATCTTTGTCCACCTTTTTCTTCTTGCTAGGGAGAATAGGGACTTGATCAGAATCCTTTTAGGGATCGTGAAGTTGAGGTGGTAGTCACATATTGAGAATGAGGGACAATCTAGGAGAAGGAGCCTGAGTTCCTCTTCGGTATGTTATACTACCCTACAAGATCTGGACTACCTCTGGACTTCTTCACATGGGAAAGAAACTTCTATCCCCTTTAATGTTCTGGGATTTGCTTAAGCACATTTGAACTTTATAATATTTGATAGGCTTGCCTTCCCCAGTGTATGCTTTCCACTGGGCTGGGGAAGAAGAGCTGCTCTGAACTAGATCATATCACAGCTTTATATTAAACTTGAATGAACTTGTTTGCACTGAAAATGTAATAGTTTGCTAATATCTGACAGGGTTAAAAATCACCTTGTGATCTGTTGGAGTACAGAGAGGAGTATCATTGGAGCACAAGGAAAATCAGAATGGTGAAGGAATAAAGTTACATTTACTTTATTTCCTACCTACTAAAGCTAACTCATTCAGTGAATTGGTTACACATTTGTTCTGATTGATTAACCAATACTTTATTATATGGATGAACTCACTTTACTATATTATTGAGATATATACTACCTTGAATTGCTCAGAGGAATTTTTAACATTTGTTAAATATTGTTTAATAGATATAATAAAGACACATTAGAATTTTAGTTCACTATGATTTTGATAACTAATACAAAGCTATAATTATTTTCAAAGTTGTCACAAAGAATACTGTATTTGTTCTACTGTTTAGGGTGTTATCTAGTAATTGGTTCTGATATGTTACATTGTACTGGCTCTACTTAAAATTCACTTTTCAATTGAAACTATGTTTGATTTTTTTTTTCTTGCATAACCTTGCTGAACACACTGAAAGGCACTATCCTCTCCCCACACGAAATATCACCTGTGTTTGGGTTTTGCACAACTATAAGACAGATATCCCTAGAGAGACACTATGGTTTTCAACTGCTCATGAAAGAGCGTACCTCTTCCAATAAGCAGTTGGAGGGGTCTTTCATTACACCTCCGTTTCAGAAATTCTGGAGGATGAATGCCTTTCTTCTGGTGCTCAGATGTTCACCTTGGTTGCCTTGGAGAGGGTATGCTCTCTCCTGTGAGTGGTTATCACATCCTGTTTTACTTTTTAAAGGGAATTTATATATCCTGTGTAGATTGTATGTTGATAGATCATTCTAAATACACTTTCCTAATTTGACAGTTTATTTTTGTGTTTTGATAACAAAGGGATTAACACATAAAAATTACCTATTGTTTTCCTGCCATTCTCTTTAAATTATAAGTGGTTCTGCCACAAGCTTTCTTCACTCACAAGGGGATTATACATAATTCTCTTTCCATAGTATTTACTTGGAATAAGTATTGAGAAATAGAGTAACAGTGTATACATCAATTAACATTTATAGATTCTTACTATATACAGATCTGTGTGGTAAGGGCTTAAAATCCATTTTCTGTTTTAATCCTCATACTTGAGTTATGTATTGCTATTAATGTTAATTAATTGTGCTATTAATGTTATTAAGCATGTGAGAGAACTGAGGTACAGAGATACTAAATAAATTACCTACCATCATGAAGAAAGTGGCATAGCCAGAATTTATACGTAGACTATCTTATTTCACTGCCCTTGAGACAATCCACTGTGAGGAGTTATCATTCTAAAATTCAAAACTAAGCATGTTATTCACCACCGAATAGTCATTAGTCAATGACGTCAGTCTAAATTAATTTTAGAAACCTGTTTACAACTTGGCCATAACCTACATTTTCAATCCTTACTCACCCTGCTTCTGATGCCAGCACATAAACGTTTATCTCATACCAGAGAGGTGCGAAACTACTTTTCCTGGACAGTCTTTGTTCTGTTATACCTCTATATTTTGGCATGTTGGTTTTTCCCCATATTTAATCTCCTTCCCCACCTTGGCCACTGGGAAACTTTTTACTCATTCTTCAAGACTTATTCATAAAAACTTGTCCAACCTTCACCCCCAGACAGAATGAATTCTATCTTCTGCAGTGCTAAGACTACTACTATAGAACAATCTATTAAAAAATTGTTATGAAAGGAAAAGAGTGTTTGGGTGGTATCTGGAGTAAAAAGTGAGGATAAGAAAAATAATTTTAGATGAGAGATATTTTAACATATTTAAATATTGATGGGAAAGTTCTATTAAAAATAGAAAAGCTAAAATGTTAATAATCCCTAAGGAAATGCAAGGTGATGGGATCCAAAGTAGGGAGAAGGATTGTCCATACAGAGAGGATCTTGGGAAGAAAGATATTTTAACATCAGAAGAGAAGTCCAAGTAAACATACCGAGAGTGTGTGCTTTGGGACCTAAGACAAAAGAACTACTAATTTTTTGTGAAGGAGAAGTCTAGGCTCCTGAGATTAGGGAGGTTTTGTAGAGTCAGAGGAAGGGAGAATGAGAATAAGGAATTTGAATCTCAATTCAGATTTTGCATTAAATTAGCCTGAATTTGCAAAGGAAGTGTATCATGTATAAAACATTAAAAAAAAAAAAAGTTGAGACAAAGCTAAATTTTTTAAGAGGCTGCAGAGACGATGTTTCCCTATCATTTGACAACATCCCCCAAATCCAATCTCATGAATCTATTGTACGGAGCAGGGAGGAGTAAGGAGTCTAGTTAGTTGTCCTCTATGGAGTTATATCTAGATGTCTGGAATCTACTTTTTGTTCTCTTAAATGTTCTCAGATTGCCCATACTTTTTTTCCACATCTGTAGTTTTCACACAATAGGAAGTCCAAGGTATTTGTAATTTTTACATAATCAAATGTGTGATCAGGTTTCCTTTGAAAATAAACTCCAGCAAGAGAGCAGATAATGACAGGAACTGTTTCTTCTCTTTATTCCTTATAACTCCCAGTTTTGTTCTCTGCATATGATCAATACATTCTTGTTGAAATGATTTTTGTGAAAGTAACAGTTCTTACCATTTTTTAGTTACTCCTCTTTTCTCTGTAGCAGATTAACACTGAAATTTCAGTGACTCTAACGAGCAGTTCTTTGATTTTCATATTGGTGTGGTAGGGCCACTAGGATGAAACACAGTCCAGAGTGTTGTTTTCCCCAAGCTCAAGGTCGGTCTTGTCTCTTACTTTAGTGATTTAGGGAATTGCTCAGTTGTTTAAATTCATTCAAACAACAGTCAGTTCTGATAGGAAAGCATTTCTTTTTGTTATTCTTTGCTTGAAATAAGAAATTCAAAGCTCTGAAACTGTTAGACACAGAGCAGCACTTTCCCAGAGAGATTAACATAGCAATAGGTTCCTCAGAACTGCAATCTACTACCTTTCAAATGAATGTCAAGTTATGCTGGCCAATGCATTCAAATGCTCTAATCACTTCATCTATTCTGTTTGCTGCTTTCAGAAACTAAAATACAATTCTTAATGTTTGTTTCATTGCCACACTGTCACCAAGGATACCTGATGCAAAGATTCTCAGCACTGAGGGATTACAACAAAAGGTTATAGATCTTCATTACTTGACTACAGTACAATCATTACAGAACTCTAGAGCACTGAATGTTTTGGCGCATCAGATTTTTTTAAAGGTGATAATCTTAGATGTTTACCTTATGTGAGAGTACATATGATACATTATGAAGACTTTCACATATGACTGTAAACCAGTTCTTAAACTGTCAGGTTCTGTAGTCTGTCTAGCAGATTTTACTTAATATTTGAAATTCAGGGGTATTTTATTTTTTAAATAGAAAGTTTCTGGGGCTCCTGGGTTACTCAGTCTGTTAGGTGTCTGAATGTTAGTTTGGGCTCAGGTCATGATCTCAGGGTCCTGATATCCAGTGCCATGTGGAGTCTGCTTGAGAGTCTCTCCCTACCCTGTGTACCCCAGAGACCATGCTCACTTGCTCTCTAAAATACATAAAATCTTTTTTTAAAAAATAGGAAGTGTCTATTTAACCTTCTTAATGTTCCCCTACTTTGCTTTTTCTAGCTATATTTGGATTCAATTTGAGTTTCTGGTATCTATTCCCATACTGTACATTAGTTTGACTGATACAAAGATAAACCACAGCACAGATTTAAGAAATGAATGAATTGTTCATTAACTGACTGAGAGATTAGCACTGTTTGATCTTTGGCATGTGATAGATTGTGACATTGACTAAAGTAATCAAACTGAGCTGTTACAAAGCACACTGAAACAAGATGGCAGAAGTTCAGAAGGGTCATATAATACAAATGTATATTCAAATTAAAATCAGAGTTTGATACGATTTACTGTTTGGTTTCTTCATTATCTGTCATAATTATTATAATTCTTTGTTTTTGCTTTTTATGTTTCTGTAATTTGTGCCTAATAATTAGTGATGTGTAATATATATTATTTATCAAAAACTTGACTATTATGCTCTGAGTCTGAAAATTCTATGAAATACAATTCTATAGTTAATAGTTTTAAGTTAAGGATTTTTTTTCAGATGAATCCTTCATGGCATATATCCATTTATTATTATGTGGCCTGCTGATTTTCATATTCTATTTAATGCTTCATATTTTAAAAAAACTTGTGAAGGATAATATTTATTCATTTAATAAAAATTTACCATGTATTATATAACCGTACTGTGCAAGAAGCTAGGGAAACAAAAATGAAGAAGACATAATACTTTAAAGAAGCTCATGGTCCAGCAAGGGAGACAGAGTTAAGTAATAGATCAAATATATGATGAAAATAGTACAGGAACACAGGATAAAGCAATGAACCTACCTTGGAAAACTGGGGATATGATAACAGAGAAATGAATGTTGAAAAGTTCCCAGATTGGAAAAAAAAAAGCAGCATAAGAATGAAGATATTCTAGAAAGAGAATAGTATCTACAAAAATAAAGATAGTTGAAAAATCTCTGGCCAGGAGAAAGCAGTCTACTCTGATGTCAGGATATAGTGTCAGTTCACTGGTGATGGTGAGACTGAGAGTTGATTCCATATTCAGAAGGTTAAAAAAACCCACAAGTCTTACTACCAACAGTACTTTTTATTGGCATTTCTTTCCCCTGGAAACAAATTTCCTTTTTCCATCTGCATAGGGCTGCGTTTGAGGCTTGACAAAGGTAAGCATTCTAACACATAAATTTTAGAAAAGTCACATTTTACTGTGACATGTGCAAGGGGTACTTTTATAAAAAATGTTCTTGAAGACATATGGGGTGGGGTATGGTAAATGGGAGTAGCTTCTTGAGGTTCTATATTTTTTGAGGAGATGGGCTCAGAATTACTGCAGTGGTATTCTTCCTGGGCAGGCTGGGGTCTTGATAAGTTGTAAAAAGTCCTAAGTCGTAACTTAGCAAATGTCTTAACCCTTAAAGAACAGCTTCCTAAAATTTCCAGAGTAGAGATCCTATATACTGGCAATAACTCAGTTTCATAAGCCACGCTAATTGTATTTAAGGATTGTGCTCTTTGTATAATTTTTTTTTTTTGTTACCAGGAAACCAAACCTGTTCTTTTTCGTTGGTGATAAGATGACCATCAACAGTCTATATGCATACCCTACCAGCCTAGAAATTTCTATAGAAAGAACACACTTTTCCATGTAGTTCTGGAAGAAAAGCCTACAGAAGTCTCTTGATTAACAGGTCTTGTTCATTGTTTCTTCCCTAGTTTGGCCAGAAAGAGCAAACTCAGTATCACATGACCTGGATTCTCTAGGTAAAGAGGAATTTAAGAATAAGGTTTGTGAATCTTTAAGATGCTGATGAGCTGGAGTGGCTCAGGTTGTGACTATAGGAAGGCAGATGCCCACAATATTTGCCAATGCTATTTGCTCTTGCTCTTGTTATTTTATTGCTTTATTATTGATAGATTTTATTTTTGACTATTCTAAATGCACCTAAGTAAGTTTAAGAACAAAAACTAGGTAATGAAGCAGATAAAAATACATCTGTCTTTTCATTATTTATTTTTTCCATTAGAAAATTGGGATAATACCTGCCTCTTTTAAGAAAAGTATTTTTTAAGTCTTTTTTTCTTTAAATATAGCACTAATTGTGTGGAACCAAAATAAAATTTGTCCCTTTAATCTGGCAGGTATTAAGCCACTCTTCACAATTCTATGAGTAAGTGTGACTAATTACCTAAGGCTTTTAAAACTCTTGCTGAATTATTGAGACCTTTGGTTCTGGTTTTTTTCTTTACCTGTCCACTGCTGTCTGAGGATGTTAATTAGATTATAACCACTAAATTAATATACAGTAAAGGAAAATAAACCACATGAATAAGAGGTAGAAATGACATTGCTTTCCTACTTATTTTATGTCAGGCAATGACTTAAAATATTCTCAGGAAAGTGATTGTACAGTGAGGGAGGCTTCTAGTCAAAAATTTTGAAGGTTTAATGATTTCAATAAATCATCATTAATCTTACTAATGAAATATGTGCACTTTAAATGGCAACTGATGATTTTTTTAGCTTTATAATATTTTCATAATTTACCCGTTTTTAACCTTCCCTTCACTTTTTATGCTACAAACTAGAATGTATTTTTTGTACTAATTATTTTTTCAATTTAGCTGGAGTATTAAGGTCACCTGCACTTTCTGAGTAGAATACATAAAGCATATGCAGTTTGAATTTTAGTATTTTACATTTTAACAATGTTAGTTTTTATATCTTTTCCATAACTCACAAATCCTAATCAGGAAACATTTGTCAAGGGGAAATTAAAATCTGATTTTTACATGTGAATTCATAGCCAATGAATAATTGAGTAATTATATTGTTATTTTTGTTTACATACTTAGATCTTTTTTCTCTTGGTCAGTGGCATTCCCTGTTTTCCACTTAAAGTGGGAACAATTAGGTCAGTAAATTTAATACAAAATTATTACAAATAATAACCAAAATAATCTTATTCTCTGTGATATATATATAGGACATTCTTTAAGGAATAGCTGTTTTCTTTTTTGTTGTTGTTGATGCAGGCAGCACATGCTGTAAGTGTTGGCACTTCTGTGAAATAGTAAATTTTGTCCTTTTTTAAACAGTATGGTTGTTGTTTATAACGCATTAGGTAGGTAGGCTTTTCCCCCAATACAGTGCCCCTGAGAAAATATTTTTCCCCTGAAATATCTTTTTTTTTTAAAGATTTTATTTATTTATTTGACAGAGAGAGAGAGAGAGAGAGCAGAAGCTAGGGGAGCAGTAGGCAGAGGGAGAGGCAGGCAGAGAGAGAAGGAGAAGCAGAGTCCCTACTGAGCAGTGAGCCCAGTGTGGGGCTCATCCCAGGACCCTGAGATTGGGGCCTGAGATGAAGGCAGATACTTAACCGACTGAGCCACCAGGTGCCCCTCCCCTGAAATATTTTTAGCAGAAGTGTTTCTAGAATAGATTTCAATGGCAATTAGCTGTTCTTGTTTCAGAAATAATTGGATACTAAAATTTGAACAGCATAGATTTTTATAACTCCACTTAGACCTAGTTGTTATTAAATTTTCTCTCCTTCATTGGAACATAATCATTCTGCAAGTTTAGGGAAGGCTGGCTGACATTCATCTTAAGTAAAAAGGTGGACAAGACAAAAGATATCTTGTCTTAAAAACCACTTCTCATTAACAACAATCATTCTTTTCTAGACCTTCAGTTAAACCATATGAAGGATTCTCAAGTATGTTTTACTTGGAGTTTCAGAGTAAGATGTTGTCAGTATTTAGAGTAGTGTGAAACAGAATTAGGAATTTTCCTGGTAAGTGACAAAATGAGCACTACTGACATTGATGACGGATTACCTTTCAGTGACCTGGGAATCCTTAATATCCCCTCTTTGTCCTGGAGATATCCTGTCAGTCAGAAAGTATTCTATATAATTCTTTGGTGGGAAGAATCATTAGCTACTTACACCTTAAAATAGAGAACTAAAGGTTTCTTAGTATTGCTGCATAGGCAAAGCAGCTTAGAGAAGATTTTGTGGGATGCCCTTGTGCACCACAGGCAAGCTGAATTGTTTCTCTGGATTCTGAATGTTTTAACTAAACACAAAATCTGAGTTGGTAAATTAACCTTAGTGCATTACTTTTGAACAGTTTAAAAATTGCTATCTTTGATACTCAGCCAGTTGGCCAGTCATTTTGTCACTTTGAGTTCACAGTTCCCTTAGCTGGATGGTCTCATGGAGGAAACTTGCTTTATAGGACATTAGTTTTAATAGAGGTCATTAACTTGAATGCATAGGTACACTCTAGAGATTGAAAAGTGCTGACATAGTATTTTCAAATACCTCTTTCACGAGTAGCAGTTAAAGCCACTGTTAGATCTTGTATTGTCTTTCTATTGCCATTGTCTCTTACCTGGCTTCCCATTTGTTCATGTCCAGTCTATTCATAAAGGAAATACAGTACTCTTTGAAAAAACTTAAGATGTATCATAGCAGACCTTGTCACAACTTTAATGTTCTTGGATGGCTTCCCATTACATTTAGGATAAAATTCAGTCAATTTTCTTGTCTTGGTTCTCCATGATGTGATTCACAGCAGACCAACAAGAGGTAACAAGTGTTACTTGATACCATTCACTCACTCACTCATTCCTGAAGCTCCAGCCTTCTTGCAGTTCCTCTAACCTGGTTCTCTCCTATATTGAGATCTATACCCATATATTCTCTGTCAGTGGGATTGTGTGTGTGTGTGTGTGTGTGTGTGTGTGTGTGTGTTCACATGACTGATTTCTTCTCATTCTTAGGTCTTATTTTCATTGTCACATCAGGGGTGCCTTAGATTTGATCGTGTTCCTGACCACCCAATTGATAGTACATTGTTTTCTCCCTCCCATTAGCCTCCACCATGGTACTCTGGGATTTTCCTTCATAGCATCTGTCACAAATCGGAATTACAATTGTTGATATGTTTCATGACTGTCTTCCTCACTTTCAGCATTTTAATAGCAGGGACCCTGGACATTTGTTTTGTTCATCACTGTGGTGGAGCAACTAATGATTACTAATCATCTATAAACACTTTTCTTACTTCACACATATTCTTTTTTGAATGGGTATGATTCCCCAAGTGCTTATTTAGGTATATCACAAATGAATTGTGATCTCAAAATCACAATATATTGATATAGGTAATCCGTATTCTTTTGCATCCTTGGTGCTTCAGGAAGAACATGGTTGCTATGGGGAGCTACAAAAGACTAGCATACTTGTCCTTTATGGATTTTCTATCAATTACCAATCAAATACTCTTACAAAATAACTGAAGAAGCAGATACTGTTAACCTAGATGCACTAATTTACTATGTTAAATTAATAAAGACTGAATTTATTCTCTTGTAGAAGATGTTGCATCATAAAACAGATAAAATATGTCATGATCAACAAAAAATACTTGTACATTTAGTCTCCATATTGTTAGAGGCTTTTTAAAAAAAAGGCATTATGTTATATTTATGTGTGTAAGTGTGTCGATGTGTGTCCATATATGTGTTTGTGTTGTTTTGTTTTCTCAGCCCAACCATCTTAGGAAAACATGATACATGACCATACTTTCAAAGTTCTGCATATAGAAGGGCAGTAGATGGTTTAGAAAAAACTTTAAAATTTGATTTACTTGATATGTGTAGGAAAGTGTATATAGTTGACCCTTCAACAAAATGGGTTTACTTACTTAGGGATATATTTTTTTAATTCTTTACAGTACTGTAAATTTTCTTAACATTCTCTTTTTTTCCCCAAAGATTTTATTTATTTATTTGACAGAGAGAAACACAGCTAGAGAGGGAACACAGCGGGGCGGGGGGATGAGAGAGGGAAAAGCAGGCTTCTTGCCAAGCAGGGAGCCCGATGTGGGGCTCAACCCTAGGACTCTGGGATCATGACCTGAGCTGAAGGTAGATGCTTAATGAATGAGCCACCCAGGTACCCCTTTTTAAAAGATTTCATTTATTTATTTGACACAGAAAGACACAGCGAGAGAGGGAACACAAGCAGGGCAAGTAGGAGAGGGAGAAGCAGGCTTCCCATGGAACAGGGAGCCTGATGTGGGGCTCAATCCCAGGACCTTGGGATCATGACCTGAGCTGAAGGCAGACACTTAACGACTAAGCCACCCAGGCACCGCTTAACATTTTTTAATTTAAGAATACAGTATATACAAGGAAGGGTGGCTCAGTCAGTTAAGTGTCTGCCTTTTGATTTCAGCTCAGGTTATGATCTTGAGGGTCATGAGACTGTACTTCATGCGGGGCTCAGGGTGGTGGGGGTAGTCTGCTTGGGTTCTTTCCCTCTCCCTGCCCCTACCCTCCCATGCATGTTTGCATGCTCTCTCTCCAAATAAATAAATAAATCTTTTTTAAAAAAGAATAAAGTACATAATACATCTAATATACAAAATATGTACTAACCAACTGATTGTTATCAGAGACCCTTCTTGTCAATGGTAGATAATTAGTAGTTAAGTTCTGGGGAGTTAATGTTATATGCATATTTTCTGCTGAATGAGGGATCAGCACCCCGACTCCTGCATTGTTCAAGGGTCAACTGTATATACAATTTTTTTAAACAATCATAAAATGAAAAAAATATATACCCACTACTCTGCTTAAGAGTAAGACATGAGCAGTATTATAGGCCAACGGTTCTCCCACATTTTAGTATCAGAACTCCTTACACTCTTAAAGATTACTGAAAAGCCCAAAATGCTTCTGTTTAAATGGGTTATATCTATTTATACTTACCATGTGGGAAATTAAAATTGAGAAATTTAAAATATATGTATTAATTCACTTAAGCATATAAAGCCATACATGTTCATATAAAATAAGACATTTTGTAAAAATATCCATCTTTTCCAAAATGAGACAAATAAGTGGAAAGTGGAATTGTTTTATATTTTTGCAAACCTTTTTAATGTCTGGTTTAAAAGAAATAGGTAAATTTTTATATTTGTTTCAACTCTGTCTGTTGCAATTAATATGTTACTTTGGTTAAATCTATGAAGAATAAAAGAAAAAAATGCAAGTAACATCTTACCATGAATAAAGCTTCATTTCACAGATTGCTGAGGAGTGTCTCAGGGGTGGTAAAGGGGTCCCCAGAGCCCACCTCGAGAACTGTTATTTTAGGCACCTTTTGCATGACTCATTTCAATAATTTGTTGTTTACCTCTATCCCAGAGATATAATGTCATGAATTTTATGTTCTTAATTTTCTTAGTGATGTTTTTATTGATGTATTAACACCTAAACCCCCCATGTTGTTAGTATTACCAATTCTGAATACATACACAAATATTTATTGATAACTACTTTTTTATAATATTAAATTTTGAGATATATCCATGATGGAGCATATCACTATGGTTTATTTACTTTACTAATAAATGGTTTTCTTTTGTACAAATATACAATAATTTATATAAGCATTTTTTTCTAAAAATCACATGGGTTAGTTGTGATCTTGTGTAATTATATTTTTATTTTATTTTTAAAGATTTTATTAATTTGACAGAGAGACACAGAGAGGGAGGCAACATAAACAAGGGGAGTGGGAGAGGGAGAAGCAGGCTCTCCACTGAGCAGGGAGTCTGATGAGGGGCTTTGAACCCAGGACCCTGGGATCATGACCTGAACTGAAGGCAGACACTTAACAACTGAGCCACCCAGGTGCCCCAAGCTTGTGTAATTCTAAACAGTACTTTTACAAATGTGTGTATTCATGCTTGCTGGTACACATTAGCCTGAGTTTTGGGGAGTTTATACCTAACTGAAATTAATGCATTATAGAAGATTCATGGTTTTCCAATGAAATGCCAACTTGTTTTCCAATTGATTTTATCAGATTTTATCAGTTTTTTATCATTTTGTCAAACTATGGATACTCCCATTGTTGTGCATTCTAATCAATAAATTGTGTTGATTCTAATACCAAAAATTTAATCAATTAAATTTTGCTGTCATACCTGGAATTGGCTTTGATGTGTGGTAGGAAGAAAGGAGTCTAATTTTAGTAGTCTACTTCTATCATATGTCAGATCCATCAAATATCCAGTTTTTACATGTCTGAATTTGTTTCTGAGCACACAGTTTTTTCCCATCACTCAATTCTGCAGTAGTACTAATATTATACTACTTTGTATTACTTTAGTTTTGTAACAAATCTTGATATCTGCTCTTAACTAAATAGAATTTTATTAGAGAAGGTGGTCTGATACCAGTTTTTTACATTGTTAGGTCTAGTTTATTAGATTTTTTATAGTCTTTTATAGTAGATTTTTAAAAAAATTGTTGGGGTGGAGTGGGGGTGGGAGGGATGGGATGGCTGGGTGATGGGAAAAAATAATTTAAAAAAGTGACGACTTTATAGATCTTGGATACCAGCCCTTTGTCTATAGTGTCATTTGCAAATATCTTCTCCCATTC
The DNA here is from genome assembly GCA_004023965.1 of Spilogale gracilis. Lineage (NCBI taxonomy): Eukaryota > Metazoa > Chordata > Mammalia > Carnivora > Mephitidae > Spilogale > Spilogale gracilis. The sequence goes on along the minus strand of PITA01006479.1, from coordinate 168 downwards.
TGTGGGTTGCCTCTTTGTTTTGTTGATTGTTTCCTTTGCTGTACAGAAGCTTTTTATTTTGATGAAGTCCCAGAAGTTCATTTTCGCTTTTGTCTCCTTTGCCTTTGGAGACGTGTCTTGAGAGAAGTTGCTGTGGCCGATGTCAAAGAGGTTACTGCCTATGTTCTC
>PITA01006478.1:0-99841 GCA_004023965.1 Spilogale gracilis | reverse complement strand
CCAACTTTTGTAGCAACATGGACTGGACTGGAAGAGATTATGCTGAGTGAAATAAGCCAAGAAGAGAAAGTCAAGTATCGCATGGTCTCACTTACTTGCGGTGCATGAGGGGCAAACTGGAGGACAGTGGCAGAAGGAAAGCAAATGGGAACTAGGGTAATCTAGGGAGGGAAACGAAACAACAGAGACTTTGAACGCAGAAACAAACTGAGGGACTTGGAGGGAGGGGGATGGAGGGATGGGAGAGCCTGGTGGTGGGTACTGGGGACACCTAAAGCGTGGAGCACTGGGTATGGGGAATGGGGAATGAATCTTGAAACACTGGGAAAAAAAAATTTTAGTAACAATAAAAAAAAAAAAAACGCCACTTTTAAAACTGCTACTTTTTTTCCCGCCACTGCTTTTTCCACCCCTTGGGCCAGGCATGCACAGCCCCCAGGGGAGCGGATTTTGCAGACTTGTGCAGGACCTACAGGACTACAAGACCTCAGTCTCTCCTGCGTGGGAGTGCACCACAGACTCCCTGGACAGAGACAAGGTCCCACGACCTGAAATCAGTTGCGGTTTCCGTGGCATGGGAGCAAAAACAACAAGCAGGGCCTCCAGGCACCAATTGGACCAGTGGTTGTGGGTGCACCTAGGTGTGACAGGCAGCCAAGGGGGAAGATCCAGGGAGAGGCTGTGAGCCCCGCACCATCCACAGGGTTGCTAGCTGGGGACTCTCTGGGGAAGGAGGTCTGTGAGTGGCAAAAGCCGCAATAGAACAAACCCTCCAGAGAACGAAAGCCTAAAAACCTGGTTGCCATGGAGCCCAGCCCCTAGGAAGGGGACAGAGAGACTCAGCCCAGGTAATAGGGACTGAAAAACAGCGCGGCAGGTCCCTCCCCCAGAAGGCAAGCCAGAAGAACAAGAGGACAGAACCCAAACTGTAAAACCCCAACATCAGAAGAAAGGCAATAGATTAAGCTCCTGGTACTACCCCAAAAGCTGTATGCTTTATAGATACAGATTTTCACTTTATTTTTTTAAGTTTTTTCTATTTTTATTTTTAAAGTTTTGACTTTAAATTTAAAATACATTATCATAGTTTTTGTTCTTTTAATTTTTAACCCACTTATTATTACAGCATGATATTTAATACAACACTCAATAATAACTTTTTACTTTGAAATTTTTTCCAACACATACCTGTGTTTTCTGTTGTTGTTGCTTCTTTAGTTTGTTTATGTTTTCTGTTTTTTTCATTTTTTTCTCTCTTCTTAGCTTTATTCTTCTCTCTTTTAAATATACATATACTTATAAGGTTTAAGGTAATCCTTCATTCCTATTCAATACTACCCCTATATACAAACCAGTTCTAATCTCCCTATATCTTTAGAAAGTGGACCCCTCTAACAATAATAACAAGACAAACCCAGGAGGTTCTGAAATACTTTCCTTGCCCACAAGGAGGATTTGCACTCACCTTCCCACCCTATTCTTCTGTCAGTGTTTCTGTGTAATTGTTTTTGCCTTTGTAATATATAAATACTGGTCTTCGAGGTCATTTGGGTTGGGCTTAACTTTTTGATCTCTTCAACTTTCTTTTGCTCTTGATGATCTTTTTCTTTACTCTGTTGTAGTTTTGTACCATGTAAATCCTACCATTGGGGCCCATTCCGGCCAGAGTTTTTTCTTGATTCTTTTCTTTTTCTCTCTCTTTCTTCTTTCTTCTTCCTTTTTGGTGGTGACTTATGATTGCTCCAAAACCTTCCAATGAGCAATTCACCTGGAGAGTGGTTGATATATTCAGCTATACATCCCCTCAAATACCCCTCGTCAAAATGATTCAGAGAAGGAACAACCAAGAAGAAAAACCCATAGACTGTAACACCTGTCACAGAATTACTGGAAATAAACATAAACAATATGACAGAAATGAAATTCAAGGTACCAATCATCCAAGCAATGGCTAAGTTGGAAAATAACATTAGTGACAAGATAGAAGCTCTAATGACAGAAGTGAAACCTGAATGGGCAGAGGTTAAAAAGGCTATTAATGATATGTAATCTAATTTAAATATGCTAACAGCTATAGTAGGTGAAGTTGAAGATCCTATTAGTGATTTGGAAGACAGATGGATTAAGAAGGAGGAGCAGAGAAGTCTTGGAACAAACTTGAAAAATCCCATGAAAATAGAATTAGGGAAATAAATGATGCCATGAAACACTCCAATATCAGAATTATTGGAATCCCCAAAGAAGTTGAGAGAGAGAGAAGCCTAGAAGATATAGTTGAACAAATAATGGGTGAAAATTTCCCTGTTATGGAGAATGAAACAAGTGTTCATGTCAAGAGGCAGAGAAGACACACCCTAAGATCAATGAGGTCAGAATAACCTCCAGACACATAATTGTGGAATTCATGAATCATAAAATCAAAGAATATGTCTTAAGGACACCTAGGGGGAAGTGATCCCTTACGTACAAAGGGAGGACCATCAGAATAATGTCAGACCTATCCACAGACACCTGGCAAGCCAGAAGGGTCTGGCAAAACATATTCAGGAAATTGCATAAAAAAATATGCGACCAAAGATAATGTACCCAGCAAGGTTGACTTTCAAAACAGAAGGAGACATAAAAAGCTTCCAAGACCGCCAATGTCTAAAAGGTTATGCAACCACCAAGCCAGCACTACAAGAAATATTAAGAGGGGTTCTATAAAAGAGAAATGAACCCAAGAGTGACACAGAACAGAAATTTACAGAGGTAATCAATTGAAACATGAACGTCACAGGCAACATGATGTCACTAAAAATGCATCTATAAATAATCACTCTCAATGTGAATGGCCTTAATGCTCCAATAAAAAGGCACAGGGTTGCAGACTGGATAAAACGACAGGACCCATCCATATGCTGTTTACAAGAGACACACTTAGAATCTAAAGACACTTCCAGATTGAAAGTGAGGGGATGGAGGACCATCTTTCATGACAATGGACCTCAAAAGAAAGCCAGGATAGCAATTCTCATATCAGACAAATTGGATTTCAATCTCAAGACTATAGTCAGAGACACAGAAGGACACTACATCATTCTCAAAGGGTCTATACACCAAGAAAATTTAATAATTGTAAATATTTATGCCCCCAACATGGGAACAGCCAACTACATAAGCCAACTGTTAGGCAAAATAAAGAGTTATATGGATACGAATACATTAATTGTAGGAGATCTTAACATACCACTCTCAGCAATGGACAGATCATCTAAACAGAAAATCAACAAAGAAACAAGAGCTTGACACATGTGAATGAGACATTGGACCATATGGATCTCATAGACATATTCAGAACATTCCACCCTAAAACAGCAGAATACTCATTCTTCTCGAGTGCACATGGAACTTTCTCCAGAATAGACCACATACTAGGTCACAAATCAGGGCTCAACCAATCCCAGAATATTGAGATTATTCCCTGCATATTCTCTGACCACAAGGCCTTAAAACTGGAACTCAACCAGAACAAAAAGTTCAGAAGAAAATCAAACATTTGGAAGCTAAAGACTATCCTGTACAAGAATCTCTGGATCAATCAAGAAATCAAAGAACTTAAACACTTCATGGAAACCAATGAGAATGAAGATGCATCAAGCCAAAACCTATGGGATACAGCAAAGGCAGTCCTAAGGGGGAAATACATAGCCATCCAGGCCTCACTCAAAAAAATTGAAAAATCCCGAATACATCAACTCTCATTACACCTTAAAGAACTGAAAAATCAACAGCAAATTATACCAACCCCCCACACAAGACATGAAATAATTAAGATTAGAGCAGAGATCAATGAATTAGAAACTAAAGACAGAGTAGAACACATTAAAGAAACTAGAAGCTGGTTCTTTGTAAGAATTAATAAGATCAATAAATGATTGGCCAAACTAATCCAAAAGAAAAGTAGAAGACCCAAATTAATAAAATTATGAATGAAAGGGGAGATATCATGACTAACACCAAGGAAATAGAAACAATTATTAGAAACTAATATCAACAGTTATATGCCAATAATTTAAACAACCTAGAAGATATGGATGCATTCCTGGAAACCTATAAACTTCCAAGACTGAAACAGGAGGAAATTGACAATCTGAATAGATCTATATCTAGTAATGAGATTGAAGCAGTGATCAAAAACCTCCCAAAAAACAAAACCCCAGGACCTGACGGATTCCCTGGGGAATTCTACCAAAAATTCAAAGAAGAAATAACACCTATTCTTCTGAAGCTCTTTCAAAAAATAGAAACAGAAGGAAAACTTCCAGACTCTTTCTATGAAGCCAGCATTACTCTAATCCCCAAACCAGACAAAGACCCCATCAAAAAGGAGAACTTCAGACCAATATCTCTGATGAATATGGATGCCAAGATTCTTAACAAGATCCTGTTAACAGGATCCAACAGTACATTAAAAAGATTATCCACCATGACCAGGTGAGATTTATCCCTGGTATGCAAGTGTGGTTCAACATTCACAATTCAATCAATGTGATAGAACAAATCAATAAGAGAAGAGAGAAGAAACATATGGTACTCTCAATTGATGCAGAAAAAGCATTTGACAAAAATACAATATCAGTTCCTGATTAAAACTCTTCAAAGTATAGGGATAGAGGGAACATTCCTCAACCTCATAAAATCTATGAAAAACCCATAGCAAATATCATTCTCAACAGGGAAAAACTAACAGCCTTCCCTTGGAGATCAGGAACAAGACAAGGATGCCCACTCTCATCACTATTGTTCAACATAGTGTTAGAAGTCCTAGCAATGCAGTCAGACAACGGAAAGAAATAAAAGGTATTCAAATTGGCAGAGAAGAAGTCAAACTCTCTCTCTTTGCAGATGATATGATACTCTATGTGGAAAACCCAAAAGACTCTACCCACAAACTACTAGAACTCATACAACAATTTGGTAATGTAGCAGGATACAAAATCAATGCACAAAAATCAGTTGCATTCTTATACACTAACAATGAAAATATAGAAAGGGAAATCAGAGAATTGATTCCGTTTACTGTAGCACCAAAAACCATAAGATACTTAGGAATAAACCTAACCAAAGAAGTTAAGGATCTCTACTCGAGGAACTACAGAACACTCACGAAGAAATTGAAGAAGACACAAAAAGATGGAAGAGCACTTCATGCTCATGGATCAGAAGAATAAACATTATTAAAATGTCTATATGGCCCAGAGCAATCTATACTCTCAATGCCATTCTGATCAAAATTCCACCAACATTTTTCAAAGCGTTGGAACAAACAATCCTAAAATTTATATGGAACCAAAAAAGACCCTGAATCGCTAAGGAATTGTTGAAGAAGAAAAACAAAGCTGGGAGCATCATGTTACCTGACTTCAGGCTTTATTACAAAACTGTGATCACCAAGACAGCATGGTACTGGCACGAAAACAGACAAATAGACCAATGAAACAGAGTAGAGAGTCCAGACATGGACCCACAAATCTATGGTCAAGTCATCTTCGACAAAGCAGGAAAAAATATCCAGTGGAAAAAAGACAGTCTCTTCTCTTCGATAAATGGTGCTGGGAAAATTAGATAGCTATGTATAGAAGAATGAAACTAGACCATTCGCTTATACCACCCACAAAGACAAAGTCGAAATGGTTGAAAGACCTCAACATGAGGCAGGAATCCATCAAAATCCTAGAAGAGCGCATAGGCAGTAACCTCTTTGACATCAGCCACAGCAACTTCTTTCAAGACATGTCTCCAAAGGCAAAAGATACAAAAGCGAAAATGAACTTTTGGGACTTCATCAAAATAAAAAGCTTTTGCACAGCAAAGTAAATAGTCAACACAACAAAGAGGCAACCCACAGAATGGGAGAAGATATTTGCAAATGACACTACAGACAAAGGGCTGATATCCAAGATCTATAAAGAACTACTCAAACTCAACACCCAAAAAGAAGATGAACACATCAAAAAATGGGCAAGAGACATGAAGAGGCACTGCTCCATAGAAGATATACAAATGGGTGGTAACACACATGAAAAAAAAATGTTCATCATCACTAGTTATCAGAAAAATTCAAATCAAAACCACACTAAGATATCACCTTACACCACTCAGAATGGCCAAATATAACAGGACAGGAAATAACAAGTGTTGGAGAGGCTGCGGAGAAAGGGGAAACCTCTTACACTCTTGGTGGGAATACAAGTTGGTGGAGCTGCTTTGGAAAACAGTGTGGAGATTCCTTTAAAAATTAAAAATAGAACTACCCTGCAATTGCACTACTGGGCATTTACCCCAAAGATACAGATGTAGTGAAAAGAAGGGCCATATGTACTCCAATGTTTATTGCAGGAATGGCCACAATCGCCAAACTGTGGAAAGAGCCAAGGTGCCCTTCAACAGGTGAATGGATAAGGAAGATGTGGTGCATATATAAAATGGAATATTACGCCTCCATCAGAAAGAATGAATATCCACCTTTTGTAGCAACATGGACAGGATTGGAAGAGATTATGCTAAGTGAAATAAGCCAAGCAGAGAAAGTCAAGTTTCACATGGTTTCACTTACTTGTGGTATATAAGGGGTAACAGAGAGGACAGTAGAAGGAAAGAAAATGGGAAGTCGGGTAATTAGGGGAGGGAAATGAAACATGAAAGACTGTGGACTCAGAAACAAACTGAGGGTCTTGGAGGGGAGGGGGTAGGGATATGGGAGATCCTGGTGGTGGGTACTGAGGGCAGGTATTGTATGGAGCACTGGGTGTGGGCCATAAAGAATGAATCTTGGAACACTGAAAAAATAAAATAAGGAAAAAAAGAAATACATGATTGTTTTTCTTTCTTCATTAAGCACACGTATCTGTAATTATGGATATATTATTTTAATTGTAGAGAATGTAAGTGTAATGTATATTCAACCAAATGTATTTCTGTAAGCTAGCCAAATAGTCCCATAATAAATTGTATGATGACGGTGTCTTGGTTTTTGTTCCTTAAAAAGTAATTTCTAAAATAGTGATTTTGTGCTAAGAATGTATTTGGAAGGTACTCAGAAGCATGGTGAGAGAGCAGGAAAGTGGGATGTATAAGGTAGGATAACCAATAAAGAATACACAACCACTGAGGGTAACTAGGGTTTGGTGCCAATAAGAAACTGTTGAAAACATCTCAGAATTGTACTCGTATGGGGTGAATAAGGTGAGTCAGTTAATCAGTAACGTTTCTTTTCATTGGTTGATGGTTTCTACCGTGATCATTAGGTCCTTGGTGCTTCCAAACTGCCCTACAGACAGGTTGATCTTGCTTTTGTAACCAGAGAAAGCCATAAAACTGAGAGATACATGTGCAACATGCAGAAAGCCATCAACATACAGGGAAACTCCACCAAAGCAGGAGTTACTCTCTGGGGTGGACTAAAGGAAATTGAATGAAGCACTGAGTACATCACTTACAGTCTACACCCTGCAATATTTACACCTCATGACCAACATTATATCCATGCTGCCCTCCATTAATTCATCACTGATTGGTCATGCTCCCGAAGAAAATAAAATCTGCCACAGAAGGGTTAGTGAAAGTAGTTTAAACTGAGACAGTTAACATTAAGATGATAATTCACATTCATTATCTTTTACTTCTACCACCCTTTTTGGAGTCTCTTCATATTTTCCCAGCCCTTCTGCTGGTCTAGATTGCTTGCCTAGTAGGATGCCATAGATCTTTGATATAGGATACAACAGAAAGGACTCAGTTCTTAGTTATGCCCTTATCGGGTTCTGGTTACTATAATTTCCTCTTTACTATTATACCTTGGCAGGAAGACATTATCAGATACTAAAGGAAATGTCTTGTGTTATAGACATACACTTGTGTATCCCCATTATGTAATATCACTGCTAACTCCCCATAATAATCAATGCCAATAACTACAGGTATGATAGTAGCTGTTATCTAAACCTCTTACCTAAAACCCCAGTTGATAAACATGAGAAGAACTGGGAGCAACCAGGTGCCATTATATGTTAAATGGAAATTTCACTATGCTTTCTGATAAATGCAATATATTCTCCCAGGGACCAGGACTTCAAATCAAAATGTGCCTCCAGTTGTGGAATGGAACATGCCAAAGTGATTCACTGGGATTGATGCTGAGATGGACTGTTCCTTCTTCTATTTTTTGGTTCTCAGAAACTGTATATTAGATGTTGGAGATATAGAACAATATAATGACTATTGATTTAATGCACAAACTGCGTTGTGAAGGATAGCATGTAAACTCCACAGTGTCTTCTTCAAGTTCTGCCTATAAATGTTCATTTCAACTTTCTATTAGTCTGCAGCTTCTGTGTGATGATGTAGTATGATGAGTTCTCTGGTAATGTACTTATTGTTGCATCCTTTGCCTTCAAGTGAATCCATTAATCTAATCCTTGTTTTAAAGAGCCTTTTGTGGGAAAACCAGAAAGTCTGCAAGTCCACAGAATGTGGGGTGAGGAAAGAATATATACCACCATCAACTTCAGAAAGGATGAATTAGTAACCCTTTCATGACAGAAGAGGTGTGATGTAATCATCTACACATAACATAATTATGTGTTCTTCTTAAGGGATGGTAACATATTAAAGTATCAGAGATGTCCCCACCTGCTGAGAGGTCAGGTACTCAGTACCAGAAGTAGATAAATCAGCCTTGGTAATAACCTACATCCCTGTCATCATAACTAATCCATTAATGACCCATGGTGAAAACACTGGATGAGCCATTATGCCTACCTATTTCTCAGTTTTCCACCACTAGACATTAAGATGAATCACAAGTATACACACTTTGTGACCAATTTCAATGAGCATTTACATGTCTTTTCTCCAGACATCCTTTATTCTCCTTCCAGACATCTAAACTTCCAGCCAAGTATTGACAACTACCCACAAGCCCATGAATATCTTATTCTCATAATAAGGGAACTGTTCAAATCCCTAGCTACCTGGAGGATTTCTCCTCACTTCTTATCTCAAAGATGGCCCTAATCAGCAGTAAATCTTCAGCTCACAACTACCCATTGGGATGACCTAAGAAATAAATGAGCCTTGGGTTTTTCCTCCTGTAGCAGCTGTACATAGAGAAGCTAAAGTAGAGATCATGATCATGATACAAGAGATTTAGACGCCATGTGTGTTTGGACAACTTGTTGATGTGACTTAATTGTGCCCTTTGATTTGCAAAGTACATAACTCTCTGCTGCACAAGTCATGACTTTCCTCAAGAACCTTAAAGCAAACTTTCCTGTTGTGGTTTTCTGGAGATTCCACAGAACATTTATAGATTAAGCAGATATCAGATCATATGAAATGAAAGGCAAGTTAATTTTTCTGTATCATCTGGAGTTCCCGCTCTTGTTCTCTGCACCATTCAAAAATAGGCAAGACATTGTTCCAAGACAATGGATCAATGAGCTGTGGTCAATGAATAAATGGGTTGTAGACATTTTCAGAAACTTACTCTCATAGCTTATTTTCTAGGGGCACTTTTGACACTAGATCGCCTAACATATTTTCCCCCAAAATACTATATTATATGAATTGAAACTAAGATTTTATGTAGTCTTTATATGTCGTAATAGTTCTAAATAAATCTTTCTTCCTAACTCTTCCACCAAAAACACAATATTGGTGAATTAAATGGGGATCTGATGAGGACAAGTGTTTTGCCTCCTTTAAGACTTTGAGATGGTTTATTTGGAAGGGGATCACAGAAAGTAAATCAAAGGAATGGGGATATTACATAGCCATAGAAGGAAAGCCAATAAATGAAGTATTACTATTGGGGCTCAACCTCAATAAAGATCTTCTGAGAGATCATGTAGAAAACATCTCAGAGCTGTCACTCTGAAGGAAAAGGTAGTGTATAATCTACTAAATCCTTACTTCGAGTCATCAGTTTTTTGGCATTTCCATTCTGTTTGGACACAAGCTGATCATGTTCTTACAACCAGAGAAACCCCTCAGTAGAAAGACATTTTTATGAGGTTGGAAGCTTTTGCATATATAGTAACTGTCCCCAAAGCCAAAGATAATCTCCAGTGTAGCTAAGGGAGAGAAGGCAGGCATTTGCTGCTATAGATTAATAGCTGGAATATTAAGAGTATACTTTGGTGAAGATAACTTATGTTTCTTCTTCAAACAGATTAAGTATTCATATTATTATAAATGATTTCTATAGAATTTATAGTAATATGATAATTAGATATATCGAGGAAAATAGTAAACCAAGGTGGGACATCCAGCAACTGGAACTCTGTGAATCAATGGCAGAGAGAAGAAGCACTATAGAAGCCATATGAAAACAGAGAGGAGATTTCTGTAGCTCTATGGTTCATCATTGGTGATCCAGACTCCCTACCCTGTCAGTGAGGCCCAACATGCTACAACTGGTTACAGGCTTCCTTGTGAAGCAAGGATTCTCATGTTGAAAATTTTGTAAAAACTGTTTTTGTTTACTCCTGGAGTCAATGATTGGGGGGGAATTTTTTTTTCAGCATTTGACTCTGGGTCAGTGATTTGATACCAGAAGGTAAAACAGTTTTCAATGGATTCCATTTGACTCTTCATTTCCACTCTCCTCCCTAGTCTCACACACTGACTAAAATCAGTTTCAACTGCTCAATGTAGTGTCCTATGATCACTGAATAACAATTTAATATTTGTAAAAATTTAAAATACTTGAAGTTCTTATGTACATACAGATTTGTTGCCTATCTAGAAAGAAAGAGAATATCAGAATTGATCCCTGGGTAACTCATTAGAGCCTTACTTTGCAGTGGTAATTATCTGCAATCCCTAATACAATCTGAGAAAATGGAAAACTATTTCTCTTTATTAATAAATTGACCAAAATCTATTAGATATTGAGCCAAATAAATAAAGAAAAGGAAATTCCAATTTTTCAAATAAATTATTTATTAGAAACTCTTAACAAGAAAAAGTAGAAGTGGAATTTGTATTTAACATGTACAAATTAGACTAGGGGATTAAATTTTCATGATTATCACTTTCCATGCTATCCCATTCCATTGATATCTACCATAATTAAGGTGATTTTCCTCTCACTCTTTCTCTCTCCCATAGCTCTCCATCTTGATTTATCTCTTTATCCCTCTCTCTCTGCTTTGTTATGTTTACTTGTGTCTTCTACTTTGGAACCTATAATTTTCTGGACTCCTTCTAATCCTTAACAACAAAAAGTAGTCCAGTTGAAGTTTATGGTTCCATGACAACAGACAAATATAGAAATAACAAGAATATTTTGATATTTTAACTTTCATTTGAGGATGTTTGTATAGTTATAAATATGGCTGTAAGTTTCTTATCATCAGAAAGCACTATTTTAATCATTTTTTGCTCTCTCTGCTCATGTTTTTAGGTGATTTAGTGATATGCAGAGTAAAAGTGTTCTAATATATATCTTTTTTCTGAAGCTTTCAAACATAATTATAAAAAAGTAGAGTAATTGTTTTTTCATCTCTGGCAATTGCAATATGCAGTTGTATTTTATAATCTTTGTAATTCTAAATGCATATTATCTCTTTACCAGAGAATACATTAGTTGTTATTAATCCTTCCATATTAAATAATAAGATGGGCTTTTGAAATTGGCATCAACACACCAATTAATGAAAAACTCAACATTCTAAGAAAGCTATCTTGATTTTTCTTTTATTGCCAAGGACAGCTAATTAATTTCTAAACTATATTCTGGAATATAACAGATGATATCTTTTCATATTTCCTCTTTAAAATTCTTAGTGTTTATATTATAAGAAAATTGAAAGAAACATTCATTTCCCCCAAGTAATTATTTTCATTGATACTGGAATCATTTTATAAATTTTTTGAGTTTAACTTTATTGCATTAGTGCTTATGGGAACACTTCTTGCCTTCTCCCAGATTTGCTTAGAAAATTTGTAGTGTTTATAATATTATACCCATTCTTGATCTATCAAAATTTTCACATTCCTTTGAGGCCTGCTTCATCCAAATGGCAGTGACTGAATTATTCATTTCTAATTATCCAAATAAACTGGGATCTATGAGATAGATGAAAAGGTAAACACGAATATTGGAGTCTGAGAAAGCAGGGCTGAAATCATAGGTTTGCCATTTTTTGAGTCCTGTCATTATTGACTTTGATGAAATGAATAAGATAATGTAAAGTGACTGTAACCATACTTCTTTTTAAAATAATCATATAGATTCCCTGAACTCATATATAATTATCTAAATCTTTTTATATAAACAATAATAGCCTACTTATTTCTTAATATGTTTTTTCAAGTCTTCAAGATTGACATCAGGAATGGAGGAAGGGAGGGAGAATAGAGAGAAGGAAAAATGATTAAAGAAAAAAGAAGGAAGAAAGAGAGGAAAGAAGGTAGTAAGTAACAAGAAGGAAAAAGGAAGAAGACCACAAGTAGGCCATCTATTAAGCTGTTTTCCCTCAGCTCAATCCCCTCCCTCCATCTGGCCTCTGCTTTGTGATACTAGGACAGGACCCTGACAAGCTCCACTTCCTCCAGGATGCTATAGACTGAGAAATTTTGAGTTTGGCAGAAGGACAGGCTTCTCCAAGTTTCGGACCTGAAGCTTTCCTTTCATGGCGTGGTTCAGATGAATTTCACCCTGGCAAAGAGTCTTCCCACCAGCCGGCCCTCTGCCTACCTATAGCAGCAGCTGAATCCAGTTTACAATTTTTCCAACATTTGCAGAATCCCTATCTTACTGTGCCTCATCAGGCACCAGCGGGACAGCCACACCAAGATCCACCCCTCAGAAGTTTGTTTCACTCAATAATTCCAACATCTGTCTTTTTGTTCCTCTAGACTTATGATGGTAGCTGCTGCCTGACTTTGCTGCCTCTGTGATACCTTGTAGCTCTTGTCTGGACTTTTTTGTCACATAGTTGACAAATTTGTATGTGGTTAACAACCGTCTGCATAAAATTCTATGTGGGAAAATAAGGTACAATTTTAGTCTCCTGATTGGACTCTGAGACAGAGAGGGAAAAAGAAAAGAAAAAGGATAATATTCATTTTAGGGCTAATATACATCAGATACATTACTAAGCACATCTCATTTTATTTATTTATTTTTAAAGATTTTATTTGTTTACTTATTTATTTTAGAGGGAAGGAGAGCACACACATAAGTGGGGGGAGGGGGAGGGAAGGGAAGAATCTCAAACAGACTCTCCTGACCCCAGAGCCCATTGCGGATCTCAAGCCCAGAACCCTGAGATCCTGACCTCAGCTGAAATCGAGTCCTACCTTAACGGACTAAGCCATCCAGGTGCCCCCCGATGTACATATCATTTAAAATCACATAGGTATTATTTAAAAAATACTATATCTGACAGTCACAGCGGCTGAGTAAACTTACATAAGTCACATAACTTGTAAGTGGGAAAATAGATTCCCACTATTAACTTTTTTAAAATAAAATATTGATTTTCATTCAATATTAATTTCGTATAACTTCTGTGAACATTGTCTATGAATGCTGTTTATTGTTATAGCTTCTATGAACACTGTCTTGTAAGCGGAGGACACTCAATAAATACTTGTTGATAATATAAATTGAATGATTGTTATTGGTAGGCATTTGTTTTTAATGCTTTTCATGTATAAATATGCCTCACGATAATCCTATGAGGTTGCTTTAATAAATCTTGATTTATGCCAACTTCTTTAGTTTTCATTTGAATTTATAGTTAATTCTAGCACAAAAGAAGATGTTGACAAAACATTGATCCGGGGCGCCTGGGTGGCTCAGTTGGTTAAGCGACTGCCTTCGGCTCAGGTCATGATCCTGGAGACCCGGGATCAAGTCCCACATCGGGCTCCCTGCTTGGCAGGAAGCCTGCTTCTCCCTCTCTCACTCCCCCTGCTTGTGTTCCCTCTCTGGCTGTGTTTCTCTCTGTCAAATAAATAAAATCTTTAAAAAAAAAAACAAAACATTGATCCAATTGTGTAGCCTATAATGAAAGGGATTCAGATGAGAAAATATGAATACCTTCTTCATAATAAAGTAGTGGAAGCCTAGTATGTATTAAAATTCATTGATTATTTTTAAGAAAAGATGTGAAGATATGCTTGGGAGAACAAAATGATGACTATAAAGATATTTTTTCTGGAATGGCTAAGTTTCTGACTAGACCCAGAGTGCTGGATTAAATATTAATTCTGGGTGTGTCTATGCAGGGGTCTCCTGATAAGATTAATATTTGTATTGGTGGATTCAATAAAGTATATCACCCTTCTCAGCATGGGTGGGAATAATCCCAGGTGGTGAGGGCTAAATGGAATGAAAGTCAGAGCAAGCAGGAATTTGCCCCTTTTTTCTTGTCTTACTAATAAGCTGAGACATCTCATCTTCTGTCCTTGACCTGGGGTTTACACCATCTGTTTCCATGGTTCTCAGGCTTTGGACTAAATTATGCCATCAGTTTTCCTGACACTCCAACTTGCAGAGAGAGGTGACAGGACTTCTCAGCTTCCATCACTGTGTGACCAATTCTTCATAATCTATCATCTATCATCTATCTATCTATCATCTATCTATCTATCTATCTAATCTATCATCTATCTATCATCTATCTATCTATAATATATATATATAAAATCTACCTATCATCTATAATCTATCTCTATATCTATCTATCATCTATCTATCATCTATCATCTATCTATCATCATCTACCCTTCTCTTGAGAGCCCTGATTAATATACTTTCTTTATTCATTGTATATCTGTTCAATTATTTCTG
This sequence comes from Spilogale gracilis, assembly GCA_004023965.1. Lineage (NCBI taxonomy): Eukaryota > Metazoa > Chordata > Mammalia > Carnivora > Mephitidae > Spilogale > Spilogale gracilis. Next base: position 84,993 of record PITA01006478.1, on the reverse strand, counting down.
CTATGTGTCAGGCCCTAAATTCAATCCTATAGATTTATACTGTGGTAAATTTAATTACTCTTCCCAGTTCTTCACCTTACTGTATAGCTTTGCCCTTTCCCATGTAATTTCACAATTCCTCTTACAAAAGAATATAGCTCCATGTCTCTTTGGTCTTTGATTTTGTGTGGCCAGTGGAATATGAGTAGCTATGATACAGCCAAAGACTTACAACATTAGGCTTTCTCTCTTTGCTCACTGCCAAGGATTTGCATAAGAAACACTTGGCTGAGCTCAGGCTACATTAGCCAATGGGTAAACGTTTGAGGCTAGCCTAGTTGAGATCAGAAGTATTTTTAACCCAGGTGGTTCAGTCAGTTAAGCATCTGCCTTCAGCTCAGGTCATGATCCTGGGATCCTGTGATTGAGCGCCACCTAAGGTTCCCAGCTCAGTGAGGAGTCTGCTTCTCCCTCTGGCCTTCCCCACCTGCTTGTGTTCTTTCTCCCTCTCTCACCTAAATGAAATAGACAGATAATAAAGGAATAAACAAACAAACAAACAATATTTTAATAAGCACTTATTTATGCCACTGAGATTTCCTAGCTCTTTGTAATATAGTAGTAGCTGTCTGATGCATGAAATATAGTTTGTGGCCTTCAGTGAGTAATGTTTAAGTAGTTAAAATTATATAAATACATACAATATTATTTATGACACTAAGGCAAATATTTAAAAAGTACTATCAGAGCACACATATGGAAAAACAAGCATTATTTTTGGCATTGTTATTTTGATTTCATACTTTGTCAATGATACATTTATAAATTTAAGAATGAGCATTCTTAACTGATAATTTGGCATTTAAAGAATAGTACATATAGAGAAATACTATGAGAATTTACTGTAGTAAAATAATCACAGAGATTTCTTCAGAATTTTCTAGTTGCCTACCTGTAATCCATCATCCTCCCTTCCCATAAAAAGGCATACCAAGGGCACCCAGGTGGCTCAATTGGTTGAGAGGCTGCCTTCAGTTCAGGTCATGATCCCGGGTGCTGGGATGGAATCCTGAATCATCAGCAGGGAGTCTGCATCTCCCTCTACCCCTCCCCTTACTCATGATCTCTCTCTGACACACACACACTCTCTCCCTCTCAAATAAATAAAATTTATTTAAAAAATAAATTAAAAATTAATTAAAAATAAAAATAAATTTAAAAAATAAATTAAAAATTTATTTTAAAAAATCTTTAAAAAAAAAGGCATATCAAATTTATCAAGGAACTCAAGGAAAAAGACAGCATCACCTAGCCATATTTGTATTTTGTTATGGCAATGTAATATAGATTCTGATTCAAGCAATATAAACAGAAGAGCCATATTTGTCTTTAAAAAAGAAAAAAGGTTACTTAAAAAAGGCCTACTCAGTCTCCCATGTTTTGTCTCCCTCTCTGATTTACCCCAGTTCACATTTCCTTTCCTTCTCTTAATGTCCTCCATGTTACTCCTTATGTTCCCCAAGTGACTAAAACCATATGATAATTGACTTTCTCTGCTTGGTTTATTTCACTCAACGTAATCTCCTCCAGTCCCATCCATATTGATTCAAAAGTTGGGTATTCATCCTTTCTGATGAAGGCATAATATCTCACTGTATATATGGACCACATTTTCTTTATCCATTCGTCTGTCAAAGGGCATCTTGGCTCTTTCCACAGTTGGGTGATTGTGGCCATTGGTGCTATGAACATTGGGGTACTTATGGCCCTTCATTTCACTACATCTGTATCTTTGGGGTAAATACCCAGTAGTGCAATTGCAGGGTCATAGGGTAGCTCTATTTTTTATTTTTTAAGGAATCTCCACACTGTTTTCCAAAGTGGCTGCACCAGTTTACATTCCCACCAACAGTGTAAGAGGGTTCCCCTTTCTTCACATCCTCTCCAACACTTGTTGTTTCCTGTCCTGTTAATTTTGGCCATTCTAACTGCTGTAAGGTGGTATCTCAATGTGGTAAATCAGAGAAGGAGAGGAAACATGGGAGAATATGGACTCTGAGAAACAAACTGAGGGTTTTGGGAGGGAGAGGGTGGGGGGATGGGTGAGCCTGGTGGTGGGTATTAAGGTATCGCATGGAGTACTGGGTGTGGTGCATAAACAATAAATTTTGGAACGCCAAACATATAAAATAAATTATTAAAAAAATAAAAATAAGGCCTACTCAGTTGAAAATGTACCCATTTGGCCATTTCCCCCATCCTGTTGAACTGAAGTAAGGATCTGATATTCTAGTAGCAATCTTGGAGCATGGCTTGATTTAATGGATGTGGGCACTGATGATGACAGTGTAAGAAAAATAGAAGTCTTGCTTTCAGGAGTGAAGATTCCCATAACTCTTACCTCTTGGATTTTTGTTTTAGATGTGTTTTCATCATTCCTATTTTGAGATTTTTAATGTCCTAAATAGTCACAGTGGCTATTCCTTATTCTTTCTTTAATATTTTATTTATTTATTTAACAGACACAAGTAGGCTGAGAGGCAGACAGAGAAAGAGGGGGAGGCAGGCTGTCCACTGAGCAGACAGCCCAATGTGGGGCTCAATCCCAGGACCCTGAAATCATGACCTGAGCTGAAGACATAAAGCATAAAGCATAAAGCTGAAGACATAAAGCATAAAGGCAGATTTTTGAGCCAGTTTACTTGAGTGAAGACAGGGCTAGATCCCCTTGAGAAAGGACACTGGTACACTGCTTAACCCTCTGAGCCACACAGGTGCCCCCACAGTGGCTATTCCTAAAGAACCATAATGCAGGTGAGATTTTCCTGAAAATAAATGTAAGGATGCTAAATAATGTTTAATTCATATTTTAACTCCCAAAGTCAAAGCTTTGTTTGTTTGTTTTTTTCCAAGTGTTAGTAGTTGGGACCATGAACTCTCCCAGCCTCCCTACCTGCACTTCCGTAGCACTTCTAAATTTCCTATTGCATTCTTCTGCTAATGCTGTCAGTGGGAAGGATTTGAAATATGCATTCATTCATACAGGTCATATTCATTATTTATAACATTTCACTATGCCACATCCTACAAGTCTATATCCTTTGGGCAAATTTGAAAACTTAAAGTAAAGAATGAATATCAAATACTGAAATTTTTCAAATAATTAACTTGATGATCAGAACACCACATCATCTGAAACTTTGACATCTTCAACAAAAATGTTCCATCATTATTACTACTATTCTCTGTCTCTTAATAATTAAAAATGAAATTCAGATTACTGAATTGATGGATTAATTTTAATAAATGTCAAGATTGGACCAAATCACCAACTCTAAAACTTTTAAAAGAAATCCTACAGATTCATGTAAAAATAAAAACAGAAGAAATATTATCCAAGTTTAGTTAAACATTCATCCCTTTTAGAACAGAGTGGGGCAATTTCTATCATTACCTAGGATTTCACCTGTTTGTCCCATCAGCACTCTTGTTCATCCCTACATCTCTCACTGACTGTGGTTATTTGTAGGCTGCAAGTATGGAAAATATCCTTGTTTGTCACAATTCCCACCTTACTTGTTGTTGAGGAATAAAGTATCTCTTATTATTCCATTCCATTTGAAACAAATTTTTCTTTGTATCTTATAATTTACTTCCTTTTTTAAAAATATTTTATTTATTTATTTGACAGAGAGAAACACACTGAGAGAGGGAACACAAGCAGGGGGAGTGAGAGAGGGAGAAGCAGGCTTCCCACCGAGCAGGGAGCCCAATGTGGGACTCGATCCCAGGTCTCCAGGATCATGACCTGAGCCGAAGGCAGTCGCTTAACCAACTGAGCCACCGAGGTGCCCCAGTTTACTTCCTTTTAAGATAATTTTTACTGTTTAAGTTTTGACATTTATGTTTATAATCCATTTTAGGTTCTTTTTCTATGTAATGTATAACACCTATAACAATAGGACTAAATTCTTGAAAACCTCACCCAGAATCTCATCTTGCCCATAGATGATTAAAATGCAAGTTGAATTTTCAACCTCACAGAGAGTCTCTGCTGTAAAAGAAAGGCCAAGTGGTAAAGAATGGGATCCTGTAAGTTGAAAAAGGGAATTGTGGGAAGATTCTGATAAAGCTAAGGACATCAAGCTTCTAAATTCTCTAAATTTTGCCAGTGGAGGTGGGATCCCACTCTCAGTGGGTGCAGCATCTACACCCCCAGTGAAAGTACTTGTCTATCTTTTTGATAGTATTAACTCTGCATTCCTTGAGGAAACTGCAATGGCCTTCTCTGAGACAGTTGCCATGCAAAACAATGCTGATTTTCCCTAGATCTAGGGCAATTGAACAATGCCTAACCTGAAGCATAAAGGCAAATTTTTGAGCCAGTTTACTTGAGTGAAGACAGGGCAAGATCCCCTTGAGAAAGGAGCTGGTACACTGCCCAAAACATATTATTCATTTTTTTCCCAGCTTTCCCCAAAGGGACCTATGATCTTTTGCTAAGTTAACTGTGCACTGCAGAAAAAGAAATAAATAGACTTTGGAGAATCTTGTTCTGAACTGACATTAATAACAGAACACCCAAAACATCACTATAGTCTGCATATCAGAGTAGGGCTTATAGAGGTCCAATGACCAATGGAGTTTTAGTTCTGGTTATCTCACAGTGGACCAAGGTAGTATCCTAACCCATCTTGTGACTATTTTTCCAGTTCTGAATTGTATAATTGGATTAGATATACTCAGTGTCTGGCTTTGTTCCCTAAACAAAGGAACTGAAGGCTATTAAGGTAGGAAAGGCCAGGTGGAAGCCACTAGAACTGTCTATTTAGGAAACTAGTAAACCAGAAGCAATCCTGGAAGGATTACAGAGATAAGTGCCACCATCAAGGACTTGAGGAAGCAAATATGATGATTCCAATCACATCCTCATTCAGCTTGGTTATTTTGCCTATACAGAAGATAGGTAAGTATTAGAAAATTACAACAAATTATTCTAAATTTAACCAAGCTGGGATCCAATGGCAGCTACTGTATCAGATATAGTTTCAATGTTTAAGCAAATTAGTATGCTGGTATGCAGTTACCAACATGGCAAATATTTCATTTAATTTTTTTCTCTCCATCCTTATCATAAGGACAATAACAAGCCGTTTGTTTTTAGTTGGAAAGGCCAGCAATATATCTGCACTCTCCTACCTCAAGGAAGTGTTTATCAGTCCTCCAACTCTATGTCATAACTTTATTCCCAGAGGCTTTGGTCACTTTTTGCTCTCACAAGATGTCACACTGGTCCATTACACTGATGACATTATGCTGATTGAACTTTTTGGACAAAAACTAGCAAATATTTTAGAACTGTGGGCAAAACATTTGCTAGTAACAGTATGGAGAAAAACATGACAAAGTTCAGAGGCCTCCCACCTCAGTGAAGTTTCTAGAAGTCCAGTGGTGTTAGACATGTCAAGATAGCCCTCTGAAGGTAAAGGAAAAGTTATTGTATCTGGTCTTTCTATAACCAAAAAAGAGGCTCAATGCCCAGTGTACCTTTTTTTTTTTTTTTTTTTTTGGAGGAAAAGTATTCTTAGTTTAGGTGTGTTACTCTGGCCTATTTACTGAGTTGCAAATTTTGAGTGAGGTTCAAAACAAGAAAAGCTTCATCAACAGGTTCAGGCTATTGTGCAAACTGCTCTACTATTTGGGCCCTATGATCCAGCAGATTCAATGGTATTGAATCCTCAGTGGCAGATAAGGATTCTGTTTGGAGATTTTGGTAGGTGACCATAGATGGATCACAGCACAGGGCCTTAACATTTTGAAGTAAAGCTCTGCCATGCTCTGTGGATAACTGCTATCTTTTTTTTTTAAGATTTTATTTATTTATTTGACAGAGAGAAACACAGCCAGAGAGGGAACACAATCAGGGGGAGTGAGAGAGGGAGAAGCAGGCTTCCCGCCAAGCAGGGAGCCCAATGTGGGGCTCGATCCCGGGTCTCTGAGATCATGACCTGAGCCGAAGGCAGTCGCTTAACCAACTGAGCCACCCAGGTGCCCCGATAACTGCTATCGTTTTGAGAAACAGCTCTTGTCCTGCTACTAGGCATTAATGGAGACTAACCATTTAACCATAGGATACCAAGTTACCATATAATTAAGGTGCCTCTCATGAACTGGATGTAATCTGACCCACCATGTCATAAAGTTAGACATGCACAGAGGTTTTATATCATCAAATAGAATGAGCATATATATGATTAGATTCAATTTAACCCTGAAGACACAAATACATTACATGAAGAAGTGGCCCAAATGTCCCACTCTTATTTCATTGCCTTCTCTCTCCAAGTCTGCACCATTGGCTGTATGGGGAATTCCCTAAGATTAGTTGACAGAGGAAGTGAGGAATCAGGCCTGGTGTACAGATGGTTCTGCATTATATGCAGACACCACCTTAAAGGGAACAGCTGCAACTGTTGTCTGAGACATTCATGAAGGAGAGTGGTAAACAGGAAAATCCTCCCAATGGGCATAACTTTGAATAGTGCACCTAGCTGTTCACTTTTCTTGAACTAGAAATAGCCCAACATGCAACTGTGTATTGATTCATGGGCTGTGTCCAATAGTTGGACTGGATGCTCAGGGACTTAGAAATAACACAGTTGGAACAATAAGTAAATGTAGGGAAGAAGTGCATGGATAGATGTCACTGAATGGGCAAAAAAAACATGAAACTAATTGTGTCCCATGTGAATGACCACCAAAATGAACATTTTATAATAAGTATATATTATAAGACTCATTCTATTGATACCAGTCAACACTTTTCTCCAGCCATCCCTGTTATTATCTAATGGGTTCATGAACAAGGTGGCCATGGTGGAGGGATGGAGGTTATGCATGTATTCAACAATGTGGACACTCACTCACCAAAACCACTCTGGCCTTGGCCACCATTGGGTGCTCAATCTGCTAGCTGCAGAGACCAACACTAAGTCCCTGACATGCACAATTTGTTGGGGTCGTCAGCCAGATACCTGGTGGCGGGCTGATTACGTTTGATAACTTCTATCTAAGAAGAGGTGATGTTTTGTTATTACTGGAATAGACAGTTACTCCTACAGATTTTCCTTCCCAGCAACCAACGCTTCTTCCAGAACTATCATCTGTGGCCTTTCAAAATGCTTTATCCGCCATCCTGATATTCCACACAGCATTGCTTTTGCTTAAAGAACTCACTTCACAGCAGAAGTATATCAATAAGTCCATGTTCATAAAATCCATTGGTCATACCTCATTTTACAACTGGGGTGATTAAGCCTTGCTATGAAGGAATAATTGGATAACTAACCCACACTGGAAGTAAAGAATAGCATGTCTGGAATATAGGAAGTTCCTTAAAATGTCTCATAGTATTACCACTGTCTTTCAATTACAATCAACAGAAAACTACAACAGTCCAACCCATACAGTACTACTAATGACTCTGACTCATCCAAAATTTAGGAATGAAGGTTTGGTTCACTCCATCAAGTAAAAAACCACCACAGCTACAGAAAAAAAGACCACAAGTGTCATGAGTATTTCCTCCTTATTTTGTTGTGGACAGATTTGTATGTGTATTTGTGTGTGTGTGTGTGTGTGTGTGTGTGTGTGCGTGCATGCATGCACGCACACACACGCACATAGAAAATATTTTCCTTTATTTTCTTATTACTTAATGTAAGATGTATTGACTATTTCATGATACTTAAGTCTGTCAATTTTACATCAAGTTATAGAAGAGAAAATGTCACCCAAGTACTTTACCTCATCCCCTGGGAAAGGAGTTAGTTCATTTTTTATTGTAGGCAGGATTGCTGCATCATGTGAGGAAGAATCATGATTTTGTTATTGTCTTTTTTTGGATATATGGGTGGTTATGATGCTTAATTTTGAATCAACTTTACTGAGTCATGGGATGCCCAGATATATAGTCAAATATTATTCTAGGTATGTCTGTGAAGGTATTTTTAGATAAGTTTAACATTTCAATTAATAAACTAAGTAAAACAAATACCCTCTTCATGTGAGTGGGCATTATCCAGTCTTATGAAGACCAGAATTAAACAAAAAAGACATACCTCCAGAGAGAAATGAGATTTCCTCTTGAATGACTGCCTTCAAGCAGAGTCATTTTTTTTTTCCTGTCTTTGGACTCAGACTGAAACATTAGCTCTTCCTGGATCTTGAGCTACCAGCCTTTGGGCTAGGAACACACTATTATCTCTCCTGGGTCTTCAGCTTGCTGATTGTCAGCCTCCATAATCACTTGAACAAATTCCTTATGATTAATCACTTGATTATATCTATGTACGTATCTCTACATCTACATTTATACCTATCTCCTATTTGTTCTATTTCTCTGGAAAACCTTAATACAGAGGAAGCTAATATTTAACATTTTTCTCAAAATCATTCCAGTTTATTCTCACTGTTTGTAGACTTTTCTTCTTTACTTTCAGCAAGAACTGCATAAGACATTAAGTCAACCAAATCCAATACACTAAGATATTGATATGGATTCTGTGGTCATCCCTGTAAGTTAAAGGATTTAACTGAATAGATGAATGTGCCAGAATGCAATAGTCATAGAACTTTAGAAGTTTCAGATGTTCTTTATGAAGAGAACTAGTTAATTTTGCAAATGCAGTGAATTACTCTCTATCACCATAAATGTGAATTGTGACAAATAACTACCAGAATAAATCCCTCCGGCTTTTTGGCCACAGAAATCTTTAAATCTTATAGGGATTGATTGAGCAGAAACTGATCATAATGAAACCTCTAAGTACAAATGTGGTGTCGAGGCAGCCTCACGTAGCCAGGCTGTCTCAAATATACCTATTGCTTTGCCACCTGCCAATACCCTTTTTCCTTCTCTCTGAACAATACACAGTAATACTCAGTCTCTTTATTGTCCTGGTCTATATTTTAAGTAACTCTCAGAAAGAACTCATTTGGTCTTTTGTTAAAGACTAAGTACTACTGTGATTGGTATTATACAACTACCTATGGGAATGGAACATTATCCCTCGTATTGTGAAGCTATGCCATCCTTCACCCTATTAGCTGCTGTAAAAGTATGATGAAAGCCTGAGCTTATTATCACACACACAAAAAAACTCTTAGCTTTAAGATTCCTTTCTATACATTTCCTAGGTGATGTATAGGCTTAAAAGACTCAATTTCCTATTCATCACATTTTTTAAGCACTGAAAATGTAACCCAGTTGGCTGGTGTTAGAAAAAGTGGGAGTAATTTTAAGAGGACATCATTTTCCCTTCTATATCAAATTATGTGATTATATCAAAGTGCTTTAAAAATAAAGTAAGGGCTGAAAGTGAAAAGTTGATTAAAGGAAAAGTTTCGGTAGAAAATAAACTCTCAATAAAGTATCTCTTTTAAAAAAATTGTTTAAAAAATGTTGTTTTCCTCCCTACATTCTTCCACAACCAGATCCATCCAGAACTTCAAATAGTGAAACTCCATATGGATATGACTTTGTAAGAATATACATATTGTTTGAAACTTTAAGTAGTAAAACTATTACTAAAATTGTGTGTTTTGATTATACTTCTATAAATACATTGACCTTTGGAGTAATATAATAAACCTTATTTTTTTTAAAGATTTTATTATTTGACAAAGAGAAACACAGCGAGAGAGGGAACACAGTCAGGGGGAGTGAGAGAGGGAGAAGCAGGCCTCCTGCCCAGCAGGGAACCCGATGTGGGACTCGATCCCAGGTCTCTGGGATCATGACCTGAGTCGAAGGCAGTCGCTTAACCAACTAAGCCACCCAGGCGCCCCAATAAACCTTATTTTTAAAGGGAATTTTATGATAAACCTATGACAAAGTGAATTTTCCTGCATAATTTGCTTTATGTATTCCAGTTGACCAAATATTTTTAACTAGTATGATAAAACTTGTCAACTTGAAGTGCTACAGCATATTGTCGTATTTATTTTCAACAGATATCCTTCATCCAGTCCTGATATATTTAGAAGGCAGGAATCATGTCATCCTATTCAAGAGATAATAGTAGACATGACACTGCATCATACTGGACTCTCAGCAATGTTATTTGATGGTGCCAATTCAAATTATTGCAACTATGAAAATTGTCATACAAAAGTAGTAGGTGTTGCAAGAGTAGTTGATAAAGTACTGAAAGTCACCATTGACTCAAATCATATATTGTTAACTTTATTAATAGAACTTAAAGGCTTTTCAGTACTGACCTGTGGCAGTGACAATCACTGTTTGCTTTCTAACTTTTTATTAGAGTGTACTCTCCATCCAAACAAACAGTGGTTCAAAGAGCTGTTGATCAAAATGACTGAAGGGGAATAACCTTGTGTTTTAACTTAGCTTGACCTTTGAAAAATATTTTTAAATACTTTGCTCACAGAGGATTTGACCTTTGTCATTATTCAAGGACTTTGTGTTATTTGAGGGTTTAGCTCATTAATAGAAGTAATGGCATCTGATTCAGTGAGGGAAAATAATAATTTTATGTGGTTTAAATTGAGTGGGTTAGAGCTAACTGTAAATTCTTTGTATATCATGCATACACAGATGTTTTATAAAATGAATTGAAACTGCCTGCATAATTTCCAGGCAATAAACCTGCATATCTTTTTGGTAAAGCAGTATTAATGTGTCGATTTCTTATGCCAAGGATCAGGAGCCAGAAACAAAATAAAAATACAATCATTTCTAGAAGGATGATCAATATTTGCCCACTCAGTTGTTATCTAAAACAAGATGGGTTCAAGATCTATTAGTTGCTGGTTTTCAGAGTAGCCATACACAGACACACACACACACACACACGCACGCACACACACAACTTGACTCAGCTGATGACTCTAATCAGTTCTCAAGCACATATTAAGCATGATGGAACTCTGGTCATGATCTGTCTCAGACTCTAATTCTTTTTAAAGCTTTTATTTATTTATTTGACAGAGAAAAACACAGCCAGATAGGGAACACAAGCAGCAGGAGTGAGAGAGAGAGAAGCAGGCTTCCCGCGGAGCAGTCAACCTGATGAGCAGGCAGCCCGATGGGGGGCTTGATCCCGGAACCCCGGGATCATGACCTGAGCTGAGGGCAGAGGCTTAACCACTGAGCCACACAGGCACCCCTCCAATTCTCTTTAAAAAGAATAACACATGCTGTTTTTAATGCTATATGGAGACCAAAAAAAAAAAAAAAAAAAAGGCAGAATTTAATGAACATATCAACCAAAGATTTCGTTTTTGAATCAAAGAGAAAAATCTGCACCGCTAATAAAAATTACAGAAGTGTTGACTGATTTGTTTTTGTTGTAAACAAATTGGAGAGTAACAGAAAGGTTAATATAAAAAAAAAAATCAACTTTGGGGCCCCTGGGTGGCTCAGTTGGTTAAGCGACTGCCTTCAGCTCAGGTCATGATCCCGGAGACCTGGGATCAAGTCCCACATTGGGCTCCCTGCTCTGCGGGAGGCCTGCTTCTCCCTCTCTCACTCCCCCTGCTTGTGTTCCCTTTCTGACTGGCTGTGTTTCTCTGTCAAATAAATAAAAATCTTTAAAAAAAAAAAATCAGCTTTAAGATGGTGCTGACTCACCGTCATATCATAAGAATCCAAATGATTATTCTTTGAGAGCAGAAAGCAATCCATCAGTGGAAAATTATGTGAATGTTGTGAATGATTCGCAATTGTACTTTTAAGCTTAAGGCCTAAGATAATGAAAATGTTTCCTAGGATTAACAAGCCTTGCTAAGGTGAACTTTGCCAAGTGGGTGATGGAAGAAAAGCAGATAAATTCTCACCCAAAGATACTCCCTCACTAAAAATAAAAGATTTTATGAATTTAAAATGTTTATGAATTTAAAACACCTTACAATAAAACTTACTATTTTGTTACAGTTTCTTATAGAAGAAAAACCTATGTATAATATACTTATATATAATATAATAAATATACATATATATGCATATATATGCACACATATTTGAGTTTTTTTCCCTAAGTGTGATAATTTTCCTCAAATTTCAAATGTTATGCATGTAAATACATCAAATATATGTGAGTAGAACCAAGGTTTCTAAATGAACATTCCTAATTCTGGTTCCAATGAGACTTGAGCCAGCTCATATTGAGAAAGGCAATTAGCTTACTACTCAGTACCTTCTGTATCTTTTATTGTGATCCTGATAGAGCTAATTTAGTGCTGACAGTTCTAAAAGAATTCCTAGTTTAGCTTGTTCTTCTAATCTCCTGATAACTCATTAGTGAACTTCCTTGATTATCCAGACCTCAGATTGCAGAAAGTACTAACCTCTTCAAGAAAAACTAGTTTTTTGTTTGTTCATTTTATTTTTAGTTTAGTTTTGGTTTTGTTTTGTTTTTATGCATAATAGTATTCTACATCCCCATGATAGTCTATTCTATAGGTTTATTTTTAATAGATTTGTAAATTAAAGAGCACAATAGTACCCATAAGAAATTATTTATGATTTTTCAAAAAACTCAACTTGGAAATGGTTAGTAGTAATTTAAACAGAAAACAGTCAAGAGTTTTAGATGAGAAGAAAGAAAAATAGCATATGGTATATGCAATATCTGCCTAAGAATTGGATATTAAAGTGCCATTATTGAAAAATACCAACATAAGGACTGGGAAAATACAAATTTTTAGCATGGTAAAATGGAGAACATAAACTACTACTCAGATCCACAGAGTAAAGAGTAGGAATTTGAATGTCTTAACCTTTGTAATGGGTTCTTTCACTAAATTGTTTAATTTTCTTAAATAAAATGGAGAAAAACCATACATCTTTATTATGATTCTGTCAGAGAATATTGAATCAACTGTAACACCATGACTGGTTTATTGAACTGAAGATTTTAACATAACTCAAACATGGTCACCAGAATTCTACATAATTCTACATAATTGTCTTGCTTGATTTAAAAAAAAATCGATATTAGAGTGCTCACTCAATATTATTTTGAATAAAGAAAAACAAATAGGCTCGGCAAAATCAGTCAATCAGAGAAAGAAAATTATCAAATGATCCATCTGATGTGAGGAGTTTGAGAGGCAGGATGGGGGGTCATGGGGGGTTGGGGAGGGAAAAAATGAAACAAGATGGGACTGGGGAGAGAGACAAAGCATAAGAGACTCTCAATCTCAGGAAACAAACTGAGGGTTGTTGGAGGGATGGGGGAGGGATAGGGTTGTTGTGTTATGGAAAAAAATAAATTAAAAAAAGAGTCTATTAGAAAAGTATAACAAAAAGTTACTGTTATTTTTGCAATACTTTGAAAGTTTTTAATAGCTTTTGCACAAGCTTCCGACTGTACAACTGATACCTCCATTAAGACATGTTCATATTTTCTGATGAAATTGTAACAAAAACTTCAGTACCAGTTTTGAGTGATAATCAGTAGTAAAGTTTTTATCCTACCAATTGGAACTTGCTATTATGCAGAAAACAGTTAATGGTTTCTACAATTAATTTATGGGTGGATATTTTGTGTTCCAGGTATCCACTGGTGGATCATAAATCAAATGTGATGGATTTTGAGTGATCTAAATTTTTTGATCTAAACTTATATCCTCTAAGTGGAGTCATAACAGACACAGATGGGTAAAATATTAAAGAAGCCAAGAAATGGTAAATCGACTCAGGTTGCAAATGAGTAAAATTCTTATCATAATAAACATGGTAACATTAATAATCACGCATTATAATAATCAAAGACTCCAGAGAAACCTTAATCACTGGAGTCATGTGATATGTCCTCTAGTGATAACCCCTAGATTTTGATACATCCACATGCTCTTCTCAAAACAAGGGCATACAGTTCAAAATAATGTTGATTCTATAGTGCAAGAACCTCTCCTGTGAGTCTGCAGCTATAGTCTGCTGAACTAACTGTAAATTTGAATAAGACTGGTTTAGAGGATGGACATAGAAATCACATTTCGAACCTGGTTTTAGAATTTTCTTTAAACAAATACAACAGCATTGAATGCAATAACAGAACCCCTACCCTAGTACAATAAAGTAGTAGACAAGAACAACAGTATAGTATGTATGTAAATGAGTGCAGTTGTTTTTAATTTTTTTTTCTTTTTAAAAATTCCACACAGACTGGCATATCTACTGTGAATCAATGAGGCATAACTAAATTTCTGAATTTCTCAGGGAGAGAGATGGTTTGGGTAATGAACTATAAAAGTATATATAATTGAGCTATTGGCAGTATGTAATGTTTTAGCATAATGTAGAAATCTTCATTGTACTACAGGTAAATGGGAAGATACTTCTCAGTATATGGGCAGTAAAAATTTGACTATCCAAATTTATAGACAATAAAACAGAGTGGGGTTTTTTTGTTTTGTTTTTTGGGTTTTTTTTTTTTTTGTTTTTTTTTTTGCTATTTTTCTCTGGTTTTGAGCCAAAATGCCAGGAGATAAAAGAATTTAAAAAACAAATGTGTTGAAAACAAAAAGAAGAGCAGTGGAAATTATGAATTTGCCAACCCAGGAAAAATACTGGTAGTAGAAGGAAGTCAGTAATTAACCAAAAAAAGAAAAAGAAAAATCTGTCCACTTAATCAGAAAAGCTCAGGACATTCTATACCCTACCTGATTGGGGGTGAGGGTAGTTCAACCAATCAACTGGGGGGAGGAGCTTTAGAAATGTCTCCAAATAAAATTCTCGGAAACCTAAGTTCAGATTGTACACTAAAGCAAGGATAAATTACTTTACTTTTCATTTGTAATACATAATCTATATACTATTGACTTCTATATATATGAAGCAACTAATTTACTGCATTCATAAGAGTATGGTATTCACTTAAACCACAGTGTTTTTTAGTAGATTAGTGTCATCTCCAGTAATGAGAATGAATGTATGTTTGTTCATCAACAGAATTCAATGTGTCGATCACCTCTGAAGTAACTAATTATCTCTAGGGGAAATAAAGACTGGGTATCTCTACGTGGCTTGAAAACATTAGAAAACACATGGGGGAAAAATTCTACTCTAAATGGAAGGATAGGTTCTCCCAGACCTTGTGACTTTTGATGGGGGTAGTGGTAAGGAAATAAAACAGTTTTGTGTGGACTCAAACTGCTCCTGAAACCATTAGCCCCTTAGTCTCTATGGATCTCGCATCAATCTTCTGTCTCCCTCTGAAATAATTTACATGTCATTGTTGCTGCTTTCCTTTCTGCAGAGTTGATTCTATTAGAACTTCTCCAGTCCATCAGACATATGTGTGGATATCTGAAACTTACTATAAACAAAGTTCAGATTCCTTCCTATGAGGTTTCTGGACCTCATTCAAATGGGCAATTGACAAAATAAGTGTTTACATGATGTCAAACGTTGCTTGATAATTACTGAAGACTCGGGCTTCCAAGCACACACAGAGAAACTTTAAGAAAGTAGAGGATATGTTTTCAAAGCAGATAAGAGTTAAAGCATTATCTCTGATTCAACCAAAATACATCTCTATATGTTTATACTAATTCTTTCAATATTTTTGTAAATTTGGTAGGTCTGGACCAAAAAGAGTGATGTAAGTCTATTACCAAGCCATTTTAAATTGCCCTAAATGGATAAAACTATACCTAGAAATACACTTTCTTTCCTGCACTAACTGTAATTTAGCAATTAAATTCTGGATGGTAATATGCAGACAAAACATCATTGATAATTTATAATTAGAAAGATATGAAGCTGGATAAAAATTCTGGAAGGACTTCCAAGGAAGATGACACAGTAAAAGGATTAAGTTATATAGTTATGTAGAGGCCTCTAGTTATGTAGAGGCCACATCTAAGACGATAGAATGGTCATAGACACCATAGGGAGCCAAATGGATGCACAGGACTCTTCATGGAAGGGAAGGATGCTATGAGTGTGGACAGGGAAGAGGAGAGGACACCACACTGGGCATTCCAGGCATGGGGTCTGCCCTGGGAAGATGAATCCTTACATTTTTTTTGAGGGCCAGAGAGAACTGGTTTCATAAGTTCTGACAATCAGTGGGACTAACACCTGGGACTTTAAAGATCAGGAGGCTTGGCTCTAAGAAAGCTTATAGGGCAATAAGAGACTGAGTCTCTGCCCTTAAAGAGATAGCACAATAAAGAGCCATGCTGAGATACAGCATAGAAGCAGCAGTTTGAAAAATGCCTAGGATATATGGGAAGGAGAGTTGTTTATTAATCTCAGAGCATGTGTTTGAGGGGCAAGGATCTTTGGGAAACTTCTCCAAGAACAAGAGAACTGGCAGTCACCATTCCCCTCATATTTTTCCCAACCTAAACACACAGACACCTATGAGAATCAGTGCAGAAAACACTCCGCCTATTTTGCTAAAAGTACACCCTCACCCCATACTCTTCTGTTAACATTCCCCTTCATCCAAGCCTGGGAAGTTTCCCTGGTGGCTGCAAGTCTCTTCCAGCAGCAGACAAGTGCAGATATTTCTGGCACCACACACTGCATACTGGTATTCACCTGTGGATTTTCTCCCCCCGCCTCAATAAATTTTGCCCTGGAACCTATCCAAAGCAATATCACAAGCCTGGCAGTGTGCAAGCAGCCCTGACGGGGGCCAGGACCACTCCAAAGTGACTCCCACCCTGGAGAGAGAAGGAGAAAACCTCACATACCAGTCTGATTACAACCCCACCAGTGGGCCAGGGGCAAACATCAGTTCTGAAAACAGGCCCCTCCCACCAAAGAGAGCTTCTCAAGGGAGAGTACCATGAAGTTTGGTACTACAGCATTTCTGGCAAAGTACTGGTTTGCTTCAACTCAACCCCCAGGTGGTCCCAGACTGACCCACTAACCACACAGGTGCCAAATCCTCGCCAAAACAGGTAGAGAGAGTCATTGTAGATAGGATGGTGGCATATGTGGCTCAGCCACAATAATAGGGCACTGGCAACATACATAGGAGATACCTCTGAAGCACCAGGTTCAGGAGATACCCTGAAGCACCAAGTTCTAGTGAACAGGGGACATAGCATTATAGGGCACTACAAGATCTCTTCTTCATGAAACTGCTTTCAAGAACAGGAGACATAGCTGACTTTCCCAACACAGAGAAACAGGCACAGACGGTTAGAAAAGATGCTAAGGAACATGTCCCACATGAAACAACAGGACAAAATCAGAATAAGAAACTAAACAAAATGGAGATAAGTAATATATCTGATCGAGAATTTAAAGTAATGGTCACAGAGATACTTACTGTGGAGTCCTTCAGCAAGACCTTCAACAAAGACATAAAAAACATAAAATGAGAACCAATCAGTGATAAAGATCTCAATAACTGAAATTAAAAATACACTTTAGGGAATAAATAGCAGACTAGAAGAAGGAATAAAATGAATCAATAACCTTCAGGACAGAGTAATGAAAAGCAACCAAGATGAACAGGAAAAAGCAAAACAAATAATAAAAACTGAAAATAGATTAAGGGAACTCAGAAACTCCAGCAAGCATAATAAATTCTATTATAGGGATCCCACAAGGCCAAGAGAATGAAAAAGGGAAGAAAATGTGCTTGAAGAAATAATAGCTGAAAACTTCCCAAATCTAAGGAAAGAAAGAGCTATCCAGATTCAGGAGGCAAAGACAGCCTCCAAGAAAATAAACACAAGGAGTTCCACACCAAAGCACAGAGAAATTAAAATGGAAAAAGAAGTGATAAAAAGAGAACTCCAAAAACAGCAAGAGAAAAGGAAACTCCATAAAGTTATCAGCTGATTTTTCAGTAGAATCTTTGCTGGCCAGAAGAGAATAGATGATATATATCCAATGTGATAAAAGGGGAGGAAAAAAAAAAACCTGCAGCCAAAAAGAGTCTATCCAGCAAGGCTGTCATTCAGAATATAAAGAGAGATAAACAGTTTCTTAGACAAACAAAAGTTAAAAGAATGCATCACCACTATTCCAACCTTATAAGAGATGTTAAAGGGGACTCTGAGTGGAAAGGAAATACCATAAGCAGGAGTAAGAAAGGTAGGAAGCAAGGAGTAGTAAAATCAAGTATATCTATAAAAATCAATCAAAGGAATAAATATGACGCCACATACCTAAAACATAGTGGAGAAAGGAATAAAAATTTAGTGCATTTAAGAAAGATTCAAACTTAAGCCATAATCAATTTAATATAGATTGATATTTACATTAGATGTCATATATAAACCTGATGGTAACCATAAATCTAAAACCAGTAATAGATATACAAAGAATAAAGAGAACGGAATCAAAGTATATCACTAAAGAATGCTAGCAAACCATGAGAGAAGGGAATAAGAGAAGAAAGGAACAGACAAGAACTACAAAAACAACCCTAATATAAGTAACAAAATGGTGTAAGTACATACATACCAATAATTACTTAGAATGTAAATGGACTAAATGCTCCAATCAAAAGACATAGGGGGATGGAAAGGATAAAAAATTAAGACCCATCTGTATGCTGCCGACACATGCAGACTGAAAGCAAAGGGTTGCACAAGCATTTATTATACAAATAGAAGTGAAAACAAAGTTAAAGTAGCAATACATACATCTACTATATATAGAAAATGTGAAAGACTCCACCAAAAAGCTATGAGAACTGATAAATGAATTTAGTAAGATTCCAGGATACAAAATTAATATACAGAAATCCATTGCATTTCTATACATTAATAATGGAACAACACAAAGAGAACTGAAGAAAACAGTCCTGGGCACCTGGGAGAATCAGTTGGTTTAGTGACTGGCTCTTGGGCTCTTCACTCAGCAGGGAGTCTGCTTGAGGATTCTCCTTCTCACCTCTCCCTCTGCCGTTCTTCCCTCTTATGCACTCTCTTTCTCTCAAATAAATAAATCTTTAAAAAGAAAAAAAAAAAAAACCTCAAAAAAAATAAAACAATTCCATTTACAATTGCACCGAAAATAATAAAATATGTAGAAATAAAATCTAACCAAGGAGGTAAAAGACCTGTACTCTGAAAACTATGAAACACTGATAAGAGAAATTGAAGATGAAACAAACAAATGGAAAAACATTCCATGCTCAAGGACTAGAAGACCAAATATTGTTAAAGTATCTATACTACCTTAATCTACACATTTCATCCAATCCCTATCAAAATGCCAACAGCATTTTTCACAAAAGTAAAACAATCCTAAAATATGTATGGAACCATAAAAGACCCCAAATAGCCAAAGCAACCTAAGAAATGAAGAACTGGTGGTATCACAATCCTAGATTTCAATATATAACACAAAGCTGTAGTAATCAAAACAGTATGATACTGGCACCAAAAAAAAAAAAAATGGACACATAGATCAATGCAACTGAATAGAGAGCCCAGAAATAAATCCATAATTATATGAATAATTAAATTAATCTTCAACAAGGGAGGCAAGAACATGTAATGGGAAAAGCCTCTTCAAGAAATGGTGTTAGGAAAACTGGACAACTACATGCAAAAGAATAGAGTTCTTATACCATACACAAAAATAAACTCAAAATGGATTAAAGACCTAAACATGAGATCTAAAACCATAAAGATTTTAGAAGAGGCATAGAGAGTAATTTTTCTAACTCTAACCATAGCAACATTTTTCTAGATATGTCTCCTGAGGCAAGGGCAATAAATCAGAAATAAACTATTAGGACTAAACCCAAATAAAAAGCTTCTGCACAGCAAAGGAGATAATCAACAAAACAAAAAGACAACATACTGAATGGGAGAAGATATTTGCAAATGACACATCTGATAAAGGGTTAGTGTCTAAAATCTATAAAAAACTTGTACAACTCAAGAAAGTGTCTTTCTTGCACTAACTATAATTAACCAATTAAATTCTGTATGGTAATATGCAGACAAAACATCATTGATAATTTATAATTAGAGAGATATGAAGCTGGATAAAAATTCTGGAAGGACTTCCACAGAAGATGGCACAGTAAAAGGATTAGGTTATATAGCTATGTAGAGGTCACATCCTAAGAGGTAGGATGGTCAGAAACACAGTAGGGAGACAATTGGATACACAGGACAAGGGAAGGTGTAGGGTATATAATTGGTTGTTATAAATGCATAAATAATAATTAAAGTCATATAGAGGGAAATATTGTCTTGTTTGTCATATAAGACTTTTTATCATCTGAGCTCAGCTGCCTTACCCATCCAGCCTCATTCCTTTCTATGAATGCCAGGAGTTCTCTCTGACTAGCAGAATCAAAATTCAATGAATAAGAAACATGTATTTTTCACCAGTATGATTTCAAAATTTGAGTACCCTGGCACAAAGGCTATAATTAGCTAATGTTTATTGCGGTATTTTTTTCTTTTTTTCTACATCAGTAATTTCTAAGCAGAGATTTTTTTATATGGTATTACACAGATTTTGCTCTCAAAACAAATTGCTAGCTATATAATTATTTGAATGATACTCTCAAGGGAATATACAAAAAAGGAATAGGAGACAGAAATCAAAAAATTAAAAAACATGTATTTCTCCCTTCATACTTCTTGAGACCAAAGGCACATACCTCTGAAACTATATCCTAAAATTGTCAAACAACATGGAGTAGAAAATTGGATAATCATCTAGTAACTGCTATGGCAAAGTAGACAAGTTAATCAAAGAAAACAATGCTTTAATTATTTATATATGGGATTTTAATGCTCAAAAATACATAAAGTTAAAACATAAGTGAAGTATAAAAACATTTAATACTATTTTGTGTCAGCAAATTACTTACTGAATGTTCTACTTTGAAAATTATTTATGCCAAATCAATATTAACACACTAATGACAAAAGTTATGGGAGTAGTAATAAAAATCAATAATTATTTATTGTTCTAAGATCATTGACCAAAAAATAGATAGATATATTAAAGTCTTACCTAATGCTGCACATAATTCCAGTAATTGTTTTGAATGTCAAATTTAAAATTGTTAATGGGTAGTGTAAATTAAATACATTCTAATCTTTATCGATCTTGTACAATATATTATTGATCTTTTCATTTGTTATTTTTTATTTTTAAGAATTGTGCTATTTTGCATTTTACTTAAAGCAGTTTTATATGTATAAGGGATTGTGTAGGTCTTCTGCTCGAAAACTATCACCATTACAAAAGCTGGACAAAAAGGAAAAAGAAAAACATATTTTTTTAAATCTGGGTGAAAACACTGGAGAATTACCAATGGGTTTGAGTGGAGAGACACAAGCTCCCAGAGAGAAGAGAATCCTGTGGATGTCAGACCCATATTCTTCTTTTTTCTCCACATGAGGGCATTTGCCAATCCCAAAGCTATAGACAATAGGATGAGAAGCTAAACAGAAATGTTGGAAAACTTATGGTCCTGGAAAGGTATAAACTGCACCTGAGGATCTGCCAAACATGAAAGACCCTGACAAGTCACTTACACTTTAAACTGTGCATAAACTTTACAAGTAAGTTGCACCGAGTATAGATAAGTAAACAAAAGAAACAAAGTCCAGGTGGTGATATCACCTCAATCTAATTGGGAGACTAAAACTAAACAATCTTAGCATAGAGATATTAGCATACAAGGGATTAAAATAGGTATACAGTGTTTTATTCTAAATATCCCTTATTCAGTTAAAATGAATGGAGTAAGCACAAGAATTGTCCAAAAGCCATAGAAAAAAGAAAACTGAGAATATAAACAGACGTCAAGGAGATGCATAAACTGAAGGTATTTTTATAGACATTAAAATAACTCTTACATGTATATGCAAGAAAGTAACATGAACATGGTAGCTTTCGACAGAGATATGGAATTTTTTTTAAAAATCTGATGAAAGTTCTTCATTGAAAAGTAAAATAAGTGAATTTTAAAAACTCATGGATGTTATTAAAAGATTTGATGAAGTTTGAAAGAATTGATAAAGTGTAAAAATAGAGGGGAAAAAAGGTAAGTGAGATACATGGAAAATAGTGAATAAATCTATCAGATTAGTAATTGCACTCCCAAAAAGAGAAGAAAGGGATGGTACAGAGGCAATGTTGGAGAAAAAAATGGCAAAAAAAAAAAAAATCCTCAAAACTGATAAAAAGGGAGCCTGGGTGGCTTAGTCATTTAAGCATTTGCCTTTGGCTCAGGTCATGATCTCAGCATCCTGGGATTGAGCTCCATGTAAGGCTCCTTGCTCAGTGGAAAGTCTGCTTCACCCAGTCCCTCTGTCCCTCCTCCCACTCATGCTCATGCACTCTCTATCTCTCAAATAAATAAAATATTTAAAATAACTGATAAAAGATATCAAGTCACAGTTTTAATGAGCAATTAAATTTCAAAGAAAATAAATATGAATAAAACCTCAACTGGGCATAACATACATATTAGTGCTAAAATTGAATGACAGAGTAATCCTATGGAAAGCATCCAGGGCAAATATCCATATTACTTAAAAAATTAAAAGGGTAAGTTACAATCAGATTGACAGCTAAGTTTTTAGAAAAGGAAGGAATGGAGGGAGAGAGGTAGAGAGGAAGGAAGGGAGAGAGGAAGGAAGGAGGGAGGGAAGGAAGGAGGGAGGGAAGAAGGGAGGGAGAAAGGGAGGAAGGAAGGAAAGAAGAAAGGAAGGGAGGGAGGGAGGAAAGAAGGAAAGAAGGAAGGAAGGAGAAACCTAATAACCATTGAAAAATATCTTCAAAGTGCTAAAATGAAAATAATTGATACCCTGGAATTATATGTTTTGTAAAAATAAAGATCAAATATAGTTATAGCTCACAAACGAAAACTGAAATAAGTGATCAGCACCAGGCTGTTACTAAAGTAAATACTAAACAATTCTTCAGAGAAAAGGAATAATATCTCAGTAAGAATAGTATGCTTGTCCATGATCACCAAAGTCTTTGCATGAATACAAGAAGAACCAGGCAGCCACATTAGTGATCTGGGGTATGTGAATTAAAAACAAAACTGGATATAATCATATACACAAAAAAAGATTTTATATATATGTAGATTATATGTATAATATATATAGATTATATATATATATACACACACATAAAACATACGTATAAATATTTGTAAATATTTTATTTTATATAAGCATAAATAGATGATTGAGATGATAGATGATGTAGATGATAGATTAGATGATAGATAGGTAAATGATAGATGATAGATGATAGATAGATAAATAGGTGATAAATAGATGATAGATAGGTAGATAATAGATAGATAGATAGATAGATAGATAGATAGATAGATAGATAGATAGATGATAGATGATAGATAGATAGATAATATAGCTGTGTAATGTGTTGGCGATAATGTCAAACAAATACTAACTTCCAAATGCCTCTAGTAAATTTGTTGCAAACTACTGTGGCTGTATTTAACAAAAGTGAACAAAACAAAATCTTAAGACTAAAAACTGTACTCAATACAAATTCTTGCATATAATTACAAAAGCATGCAAAATATGTTCAATACACATTATTCATAATGGCCTCAAACTGAAAACAAGCTAAATATTCATCAACAGATTATCCAGTGATTGCAATGAACCAATTACTGCTGTATGCAAAATATAGGCAAATAACACAAAGAAAATGTAGTATTAAACAAAATAGAAATAGCATGTATTTTTTTATTCTGTATGTATAAAGTTTAAAAGAAACAATATTAATCTGTGGTGATAAAATTCAAGAGAGTGGCTACTTTTTAGGAGAAGGATGGGGAGGTAATGAGGTTTGGTATGTTGGTAAGAAATTCTGTGGCCTGAATAATAATTACAAGACTGAGTTTATTTTTTTTAATTTATCAAGCTAAAATAAAGCATATCAGAGGGTACATGGGTGGAGGATGGGTAAAATATGTGAAAGGGAGTAAGAGTATGCTTATTATGATGAGCTCTGGGTAATGATGTATAGAATTGTTGAACCACTATATTGTACACCTGCAACTAACATAAAACTACATATTACCTATACTAGAATTAAAATATAAAAAACTTAATTTAATAAATAAAGTAAAAAATAATAAAAGAAAAGAAAAGAAATATTTATGAGGTTGTACATTTTTTTTATTTTTCCATCTTTCTGTATGTATTTAATTTGTTAGTAGAAAGTCTAAATACTAAAATTAAAGTTTTTCTGGAAGAAGCTTCTGATCTCTTATTGCCCTAAATATGGGTTGCTTTTAAAATTAAATAAATGTCTATTTCCTTCTAATGAAACATATAACCTTAAAACATCCTTCATTAGTCATGCATGTCTTCCAGAAATAATAATACTTTGACCTATATAATGAAGCTAGGTTTTTTTTTTCCTTCTATAAAGCTGAGTAGGTAGGAATGGGATGCATTTGGTACTCTACCAAGACTAACTGCAGTTCATAGAATATTGAGATCATTAGTGAGATTATAAGAATATGATATTTTTAGGGGAACCTGGGTGTCTCAGTTAGTTAAGTGTCTGTCTTTGGCTCAGGTCATGTTCTCAGAGTCCTGAGCTCAAGCCTCATGTTGGCTTACCTGCTCACAGGAGCCTGCTTCTCCCTGCCCATGCTCTCTCTCTCACTATCTCTCTCTCTCTCAAATAAATATATAAAATTCTTAAATATATATATTGTATTTTTAAATATACATGAACCACATACATTACTGAAGCTTATTCAATTGAGATCTCAAGAAACAATATGAGAAATATATAATTTCTAAAAAAAATAAACTCATATTATTTTTGTTCTGACTGAGTGGTTAAGGGAAATCATGTGTGTAGATTCATTTGAAAATTATAATTCTTTCCTTAGCAGGTAGTAGAGTTCAAACGAACAAAACAAAACAAAACAAAAAACTACCTTTAGTTAAGGAGTCAATTCAAAAAACCAATACAAGTATTAATAGAATATCTGTGGTATGCAACAAATCCTAATGGTGTGCATTCCATCACTGCTATTCTCTGGATGAAAATGTATGTGCACAAAATGTGTCATGTGAGGCAGTGTGAATTAAAGGCTGCTCTAGAAGCCCCCCAAAATTTGGGAGCACAGGGTAGGATAAATTCTAGATATAAGATAAAAAGCTTCCAGGAGTGTTTACATTTTAGTTGGATTTTAAGAAAATTGATTTTAAGTAGGAGAAATTATAGCAGTCACTCACAATATCTTAGAGAAAGTAGCTTAGCATATGTCTTTAAGTAAGCAAAAATCATTAATGTTCTAAAGTTTGCATCATGACGCATGCTTTTTACCATTTAGAAAGGAATTTTCACATTTAAATAATGCCATTATTTTATTATTTATTAAATGCAAAATTTTAGATGTAAGTTGTAATACACTAAATATTTATCACAACCTTTGGATAGAAGAAATGGAAGAGTCAAGAAAAATCTATGTATTTGGATTCAGAACTACCTCCTCCTTGCTAAAGACTTTCAATCATTCAATCATAACACTTACATTATTTTATAATCAGGTACAACATGATTAGCAATGTAATGTATCAACTACAATAATGTTATCTGTTGTAACAAATTAAGTATGTATATTAAATATAAATATACATGTATAAATTATATATATAAAATAGATATTAAATAGATATAGACTCAAATATGATAAAACTTTGTTTGTTTGTTTTGTATTTCCTTACAATAAATCCAAAATCCTAGTTCCTTTCTCCAAGATTTTTGTTGGTTTTGTTCTGTTCGCAAGGAGAAGGGACACAGGCTGCTTCTGTATTTTTCATCTTCAATGTATGACTGCCAAAATTTCTCCATTATCATTGATATCAAAGTTACAAGAAAGAAAAAGAAGTTGAAGATCATGCATAGAAAGTTCATGCATAGAAGGGCCTTAGTATGAGATGGCATATAATATTTCCACCATTTATCCAGAGGTTCAAGTTCAGTTACATGGCCACATCTCACTGTAAGGACAGTTGGGAAATGTAATAGAGCTGTCGGCCCTAGGAGAAAAGCAGTTTGGTAATTAGTTAGCCAGTTTACATGGTAGTAAATTACATTTATTCAACCTCTTAAGCAAACGTGTCAAGTAGCTAGAGTTGTTAGTAAGCACTGTGCTAGGTACATAAAATATGCCAAACAACTATAAGTCACAGTGTTTGCTGTCTAATACCTTATAACCTAGTTGAGGAAGAAAATATATGAGAAGTTAGATAAAGCATTGTAAAGCAATTTAAGCTTTGTTTGTTTTGGTTTGGTTTGAGGGGGTAGGGGTAAGGGGCAGAGGGAGCCCAACATGGGGTTCAATCTCACGACCTTAAGATCATGACCTGTGCTGAAATCAAGAGTCAGTCACTTAACCAACTAAGCCATCTAAGCACCCCTATAATTCAAGTTTTTCAGTTATATGTAAAATAACCTGGATTTTACATTTTCAAAGAAGGAAGGCCAATTATTAGAAGTGTTTTATAATAATCATAAACATGATATGTTTAGGCGTCAACAGGAGCAAACACACTTAAAGAATGGTGATATTTAGTTTGGTATAGAAGACCAGTTAGATGAAGAGATTTTGAATGCCACTCTAAGGTATGTAAAATTGATTCTATAAGCAAGGGAAAACATAAGAGTTATTAAACAGTAAACTGGTACAAAGAAGAATGCAATTTAGAACAGACTGAGAAATAAGAAATAGGAAGGTACAATAGTCTGGATGTGCCCTCCCCAAATTCATGAGTTGAGAATCCGATACCCAAGAAGACAGTAATAGAAGGTAAGCCTTTGAGAGGTGCTTAGGTCATGATGTTGGAGCCCTGATGAGTGGGATTAATGCCCTCATAAAAGGGGCTCCAGAGAGATCCTTTGCTCCTTCCAACATGTAAAGACACAGTGAGAATTCTGCAGCCCAAGAGAGGGCTCCCACTCAACCAAACTAGCAACTTGATCTCAGACTTCTAGTTTCCAAATGGTGGGAAATAAAGTTCTGTGGTTTATCAACTACAACATTTGTGGCATCATGTTATAAAAGCCTGAATGGACTAAAGTAGAACAATAGCCTTGTACAAAGACAATCATGATTTAGAACAAACTGAGAAATAGAAAGGAGAATGATTTTTTAAAAACATGGTAATTACTATCAGTTGCTGTGATATTCTGAGGACTTTGCCTTATGGCTATAAAAGGAGTCTAGGTGAAAGGTGATTTGGAAAGAAAAACATATTTGAAAAGAAAAGAAACAATGTAAAAAAACTTTAACGGAAATATTATTCTATTATATATGAATATAACATATATGTAAATGTTATATATACTATATATGTGTGTGTATATATATATAGTATATTAGGTATATATACTAATATATATATTAGGTATAAAGAGGTGGGTGCCCTCTGAAGTGCATCATCGGTATTGGCTTGTGTTGAGCTTGAAAAGTACCAGCTACTTTTTAAGGGTGAATGTCATAGAGCTAGACAAATTAGAGAAGTATAAACAATATGTTAAATATAAGCCAGTAAAATCCACACTGCCTACAAAAACTTCAGTTTGCATTAGCATAGAGTTCAAAGAGAAATCAAGACCTTTTTTCATTGAATTTCAAAACATATAGTTCAAATGGATAAATTAGTTTTGCTTTGACATCTTTAAGTTACTTAGAAAAATGGATCACTTCTGATGATAAACTAAGGACTTCCTCTATTCTTGCAGATATTTAATCGGTAGAAAGATTGTGATATATCAGGTATCACTCTAGGTATTGGGATGTAAGAAGTGAAAATATAGATGATGTTTCCCCTCTCATGATGAATATTTCTAGTGCAGAGTAAAATAAATTAATAAAGCAGAAAACACCATGTAGTTATAAATGCTATCAAAAAACCCAAATATGGGGGCACCTGGGTGGCTCAGTTGGTTGAGCAACTGCCTTCGGCTCAGGTCATGATCCCGGAGACCGGGGATCGAGCCCCACATCAGGCTTCCTGCTCGACGGGAGGCCTGCTTCTCCCTCTCTCAGTCCCTCTGCTTGTGTTCCCTCTCTGGCTGTGTTTCTTTCTGTCAAATAAATAAAGTCTTTAAAACAAAAAAACACAAAACTCAAATATGATTCTAGTAGAGAATGAGGGTTGGGAGGTGGGTATGACTTAGGTGGTTGGCAAGAAACACCTCTCTGAGGAGTGGCATTTGAACTGAAATCTGATCGAATAGACAGGGCCAGCTTAACTAGAGCAAAATAATAATAATTAATAATAATAATAATAGCAATTAAATAATAATAAATGGCAAATAAATAAATAAAAACACAATAAGATCCTGTGGCAAAAATGATCCCAGTTTCCATAGAGGAAAGGAAAGACCAGAAAGACTGGAACAAAGCAGACTAGAACCTTCGTGCAGAGCACTGAGGGCTGGGTTTTTGTCTGCAGAGATGGAAGACTTCAAGCAAGACAATAACTTGGTCTTGTTTATGTTTTTAAAAGGTCACTGAAAAAGAATTATAAAGGGACAAGTAAAAGTGAAGGGCCCAGATAGATTATTGTAGTCCAAGCAAGAGAAGACTTACATTAGAATAACAAAGAATGTTGTCATAAATTGGTTTTGTTAGATTTTTGGAGGCAGAATGTGCTATTTGAATTAAGTTATTTCTGTCCCTGCTTAACCAACACCAGCAAAGTTTCTTTTCTAAAACGGATCCAGCTTCCTCCCTCAGTTATGCAATAACTGATCTATCTACCTATTCTTTGCATTTAGTCATAACACATTAATTCTGTAGAATACATTCTTAAATTATTTTTTTCCAGAAAGGACAACTACATAATTTTTATATTTTGCCCCATAGATATATGAATGCACCTACAATATTAAAATGGTATAAATATGTAAATATAATATCATGATCACATGAAGGCATCATCTTTACTTATATAAGAATCATTTGATGGCAATAGAAGAATGGATTCATGCATTGACCAAACATTTCTTATTGGATTTTTGATAGCCTGTTAAACTAGGAATGATTTAATAAAGGCAGTAAACATAAGAACGTATATACTTGCACTAGTACAGACCTAAGTTCTAATTATCCCTGTTACTATTTCCTAGCTAAGCCATATCTCACTCAAGGTACCATCTACCATCAGAATAACTTGACTCTTAGTCTCTCTTAGATATCCAGAGAGAACTTTAGAAGAGGGGATTTCATGGGCACTGGCATGTGACAATCTAGGATGCTTTCTGCATATATATTTCATATGTAGTATGAATATGTACTAATAACGTTCCACCAGCTTTTTCTCCTATGACTTTGTATTCCTTCAAAAATAACTGTGTTGTATCTACTGTTCAGAATAATCTACAACTATAGAAACACAGTGATACTTTCTGATGCTATAGTGTCAGAATAGAACACTGATTTTACAGTTAAATCAGTTCAGACTTGGACCAGAAAAAAAGAAAAATGGGAGAATGATGCAAATGGAGAATCATTCCGATGTGAATAAGACTTCTTGAAGCTTCTCAAAACACAAATTTGTAAGCTGTCATGATTGCTGAACTTCTTTTGCACAGTGTCTCACTAAACTTCTGTACATATAATTTTAACCTAAGAATATTTTAAATAAATATTTTATCTTGGTTATTCACTCAAAAAGCCAGGTTATTATGCCAATCGCATATAACTCTCAACAATTATTGTTGACCCTCTCTCCTTGAGAAGAATATAAACATTCTTTAAATACTGAATAGAATAAAAATTAAGAAAAATACTTTGTAAAGTGATAGTTGAAGAAATGTGACATGAGAAAGTTGACCTAAAGTTGGGTAGGTCATCAAAACTTTGGAAACAGCACATTCTAGGCCCCAAAGTTATCTCCTCCCAAGATTCACACACCACTTTTAAGTCTGCTAATAATATTAAATCAGGTTGATCATACCCAAGGACATTTCTGGAACTGTCCACTATATTGGAACCAAAATAAAACCTGAGAAAGCAATCAGTAAGTTTGTGTCACAACAGATATGTGGGGAATATAGATATTATACCACCTTAATATCCTTTGTATGAATGTTTTGATGCTTGAGTTTATTGCATTGAGATTTCAACATGTTATGTGTCTTCTAACAATGATTACTGTATGTAACTTAGTACATATTAAACAATTTGACACACTGAGCTGATATTTTTCTATTAATTTCAAAGTTATATGTGTTTACAAGTATGTATGTGCATTCAAAAAGACAGAACACACTTCACTTCTTGAAATATTATTCAACAGATAAGGCAGGGGCACCTGGGTGGCTCAGTTGTTAAGCGTCTGCCTTGGGCTCAGATCATGATCCCGAAGTCCCTGGATCGAGCCGACATCAGGCTTCCTGCTGTGAGGGAAGGCTGCTTCTCCCTCTCTCACTCCCCCTGTTTGTGTTCCTTCTCTAGCTGTGTTTTTCTCTGTCAAATAAATAAATAAAATCTTAAAAATAAAAAACAGATAAGGCAGTAATTCCTAAGGGGGGAAAAAGTCATTATTTGGGTCATATTAACATTAACAGGCATTAACATTTCTTTAATAATTTGAGCTCATGATTGACTATCATGTCAATTTTATGCTATTTGAACTGAACCATTATATGCCCTTTGATGAATGACTGATATTCTAAAATCTTTGTCTCATTTTTACACTAAAAATTACTTAAAACTACTACAGAGATCATTTAAATGTTATAAATATCTTTTAAATGATACAGTGTCTGAAACATGGCATATAATATATCTATTATACTCAGTATAAGGTTATGCATTTTCATGATATTCAATTAACTTTAAAATAACTATCATTGTGCACTTAAAAGTGAGTCACACCAGAAAGAAACAAAAAGAACAGATCAAATATATCTTTCTCTGAAATATAGAAAAATGTTATATGTCATGCTTTGCTTTTAGTCTTACCTTGATTGTAAAATTTTGCTATCCAGAAAAGAAAGATGTCTAATAGACAAAATTTTAATTTTTTAAGTCTTTTGATTTCTGAGTGTCAGGTTTACTCATGTGAGAGTTTTCTTTTCATTTATTTTGTATTTTTTAATTAAGGTTATTAACCTAATAATGGAATAAACATATTTTGAATCACTACACGTATACCAAAGATACACTACAAACACACCATAAGAAGAAGTATAATTTGGCAATAATTTGAGATTTTTAGGCACAAATCATAAGAACATTATTGAAAAATAATTTTATCCTCTAGTTATAGTTACAAGCTGCCCAGATGTATTGAATAGTTGTAGGAAAAGTTGACAATTTTCCTATGATTATGATCTTTTGGTTAGAATAAAAATAGGAATGCATTAATCCTTAAAGCTTTCCAGAGAAATGCTATTGTTAGCGGAATGTATATTCCTGCCAAGATGCCCATGGTGTGAGTCATCTTGTGTAATGACTGATGTATTACTTTGGCAGTCAGACATCATCCAGTCTGAAAGACATCATCCAGCACTGAAGTCCTTGGCAGTGACAGCTGTGTTTCTGTATGGGGCACTGGGAAGTTGAGCAGTATGATTCAGACAATGAGAAACAGGCCTAATCAATGTTAGCATCCTTTTCATTATGACATAGTCTTTCAGGTTTTGTAGAATGAAGTCCTACTCAAAGATACATTCTTGAAGTATGTATTATCATTGCACTTGTTTAAAAATACATGGATAAAAAACTAGTTAAATAATATATTGATAACAGAAAAGACTTAACATAGGTGACTAATTGTTCCCTTTGTAGAAATGCAAAGCCCTTATAAAACCAGGTTCTGTGGAAAGTTAACAATGGCCTTAGCAGATGGAGCTGGTGATATAGATTTGAAGATTTTTTCAGAGATGGAGAATAACACAAAGATTCTTCAATTTTAAGTAAATAACAGTTGAAATTATTTCTCTTGTGTGTATTTATTATTTCAAAATCTAAAAAGAGCTTATGAAGACACCAATAACAAAAACTCAAATTATTTTAAACTTAAAATAATTATTGATTTTAAATAAAATATTATAAGTAATTGAGATAAATATCAGAAAAAGTAATTTAAGAATACAATAAGAATGTGGGTTTCATCTAAGTCAGAACAGAAAGCTTTCACTAAAACTTGGGATTTTTCTTCAACACTTATTCCAAATATAACTCTATATTTTTCTAGGGCTATTAATTGGCTTTGGCAAGAGACCAACTATACACATACACACAAACACACACACATGCACGCACACATGCACGTGCACAGAGCCAATACGAAATTTGGAGTTAGCAAGAATACTAGTTTAATATTCACTCTTAGAGAACCTGTGTACTTAGTTTCTTCATAGAGGTTTTAGAGACATTTTACTGATTTTGTCCTTATAAATAACTATATGAAAGTGAAATTAAATCCCATGAAAAAATATATGTAAATGATATGAAGTTGATAGAATTTAGAGTAGACAGATGGGTTTGAAATACTCTTTCTTTTTTTTAAGGTTTTATTTATTTATTTGACAGAGAGAAACACAGCTAGAGAGGGAACACAAGCAGGGGGAGTAAGAGAGGGAGAAGCAGGCTTCCTGCCTAGCAGAGAGCCTGATGTGGGGCTCCATCCTGGGACTCAGGGATCATGACCTGAGCTGAAGGCAAAAGCTTAATGACTGAGCCACCCAGGTGCCCCTGAAATACTCTTTCTACAAAATTTACTTGATAATTAAATTAAAACTGAAAGAAACAATCATTTGAAGAGAAGAATCCAGATCTTTAAAAGAATGGCTTCCAACTAGAAAGCAATATATTTCATACAGAATGTAATGTATTTGCTAGTGCCTATAAGTGAATCATTTACTTGTTTTTTTTTTCTTCAATTATCTGCAGTGGAATGGAGTATATACTTTCTTCCTCCTTTCTTCTCATGATACTTTAGGTCACTGGTTCTGAAATCTTCCCAAGAACTGTAAAAGACTGACTTCTGGCTATAACACCCAGATTCTAAGTCACTAGGTCTGAGGTGGGTCCATATTTCTAGCAGGTTCTCAGATATCTCTCTGGATCAGGGGACTACCTTTAAGGGCCAACACTCTAGAGTAATAACTAACACTTCAGGTAGGATAAAAATTAAAAAAGAAAACCATTGAGAAGGAGCTATTTCAAAATGAAATAGAAAGCAACTGGAACAGATCCCACTTGTCAACGATAGAACAATTTGAGCAACAAAATTAAAAATGTAGTATTGGCATATAATCCAAGGTAAAAGATAAATATTAATGAGTTTGTACTAATATGAATGATTGAATATGTCAATAATTGGGAGAAAATAGGCAAAGCTGTGCAGAATTTTATATAATTTATGTAGATGCTCTGCCATCAAGAAGATGAAGCGTAACTTCCCACCATTAGGTGTGGGTTGCACATAGTGAAAAGAGTGCAGCATGAAAAAGAGGAATAACTTTGCAGTGAAGAAACCTGTCAAACACTATCTCAGCCAAGCGATCAACATTAACATCATGTCAATATGATGTCATGTTGACAGTTTGTATCTTTGATATAATGTGATGAAAATGACATTTTCCTTCTGTGATCTTCCCCCAAAAAAACTTCTAACCCCACTCTAATCAAGAGGGAAAAAATAAGACAAATTCTAATTGAGGGAGATTCTAAAAATACCTGAATCCTCAAAGCTGTCAAGGTTGAGCTGTCATCCAAAACAAGGAAAGTCTCAGAAACTGTCATACAAGAAGAACTTAAGTAGCAATGAAGGCAAATATCTTGAATGAGAGTCTAGAGCATAAAAGGGACATCGGGTTAGAACTAAGGAAATCTGAATAAAATATGGATTTTAATTAATGGCAATGTGTCCATAATGATTAAGTAATCATGATAAAGGTACCATAGCAATGTCAACATATAAACAATTGGGGAAATGGATGTGAGGTATATGGAATCTCTATACTATCTTCACAATTTCTCTCTCAATCCAAAACTGTTATCATATAAAAAGTTTGTTACAAAATGGGCACCTGTGTGTCTCAGTCGGCTAAGCGTCTTGACTCTTGATTTTGGCTCAGGTCCTGATCTCGTGCTTTGGATCTCAGGGTCCTGATCTCAGTCTCGTGGGGTTGAGTCCTGCATCTGGCTCTGTGCTAAGCTGTGGAGTCTGCTTGGGATTCTTTCTCTCCCTTTTCCTTTGCCCCTCCCCCTCCCCACATGCATCATGAGTGCACTCTTTCTCTCTCTCTCTCTCTCTCTGGATCTCTCACTGTCTCTCAAATAAATAAACCTTTCTTTTTTTTTTTTTTTAATGTTTCTTACCAAAAAAGAGCACTGATGATGAAAATGGTTAAGTAATTGGGAGACTGAGAGAGACAGGCTACCATGTCATCTTCTATAGCCTTTTTGGTTTTCACAAAAAGAGTTTCTAGCAACACATGCATTCACTCACAGAGAAAGATAGATAGAGACAGACAGAGGTAGAAAAAAAGAAGAAAAGATTGAGATGTGCCTCATTGGACTATTTTAATGGGTTTTGTACTTTCCCCCTGAAATTTGCTTCTTTTTCACCTGAGAGCTACCTCAATTTTCACTTAGGTATCCATATCTTCTCTACTGAACTCATATTTTTTTAAAATATTTTATTTATTTATTTGACAGAGAGAGAGAGAGCACAAGTAGGCAAAGCGGCAGACAGTGAGAGAGGGAGAAGAAGGCTCTCCGCTAAGCAGGGAGCCTGATCTAGACCTTGATCCCATGACCCTGAGATCATGACCTAAGTTGAAGGCAGCCTCTTAACTGACTGAGCCATCCAAGCACCTCTGAACTCACAAATTTTTAGTGAACTAATGTCCCCTTGGTTCAAGGACTGGGGCATGCAGTGATGTGGCTGAAGTCTAAGAAAACTAGCTGAATTTCATGATCAGAACCACAGATACTAATAAGCATAGGATCTAATTCAGCCAGTAAGTCTGAATAAGACTCGTACCAGAAGCATCTGCAGAAGAAAAATCTACTGAACAATATGCTACATAGACATGAAATCTGGAATAACTGTTGCAAAATTCCCAGCATAATGGCATCCAGCCTTTAGATCAAACTGATATTACTGAAAAAAAAGAAAGGAGAAAGGGAAATTCAGAGGGTGAGAGGGAAAGAGGGAAGAAGAGAGAGAAAGAGAGAGAAAAAAGAGAATAAACATAGATCATAACAAACATAGATCAACTTAACATATTTTAATATATATATAATAATTTGAAATGTATTTTTAAAGAAAAAAGTTATTTATCATTTAACCAATCTAGGTGATGTACATATAAAACTTGAGCAATACTAAAATGTGGAAATAAGCTTGTAATGGAAATTTGGGGCTAATAAAACAGTATGTTTGCTTGGGGCAAATAAATACGTATATTTTGTTTTCCTTTTTCTCCCTAATTTTTAGACACAAAATTTCAAAATTTGCATTGAACTTATCCTTTCAGCCCCACATTATTATAAGAACATTCAAAAGCCTTTTAAATGTTGTGATAATATTGTTCAAATTAATTATATAACTTCTAAGGTAGCAACCAGATCACTAAATTAATTTATAAAGAAAACTAAGCAATATTTAAAAACAGAAGATTTTTCAATTAATATCTGGCCAGAATCGATGGGAAGGATTTATTATCAAAAATGGCAAGGACAGCATCATAGGAGAAAATTTGGTAGCATGCCAAAGATGACATATTGAATATTTTGAATTTTTCTACTGTGAGAAAACATCCCTTTGGCAGCTAACATTAACTGAGGAGGTTTCAAGGAGACTAATATGACCTGGGAACTCCTGGGAGGGAGGACTGACACAAATCAGTCCCCAAAGATGATGGATTTAATTAAGTTTCAGGTAAAAACATTCCTCAACTAAAGCGCAAGCAGGACTCAGCAAAATCAAAATAAAATTTCCTGAAATAAATACTCAGACTCACACAGGATATCTATGCCAAATATATTTCTTGGAAAAATTGTTGGAAGTATAAAGTGAGGATGATTCTCTGGGATTATGTGAAAATGTATGCTTTGCCCACAACTTCACTTGGAGGAAAGCAAGGAAATAGGCACCGCACAGGGTGCACCTCCCTCTCCAGCGTAAGCTTTAGAATTAGGAGAAGTGGCTCTTCTGTCTGGTTTCATCAGTCTTGGTGCTTTGGGAGGCATATCTGTTACTTTCGTCAAGAGACCTGGTTACAGTTTATCAGTAGTCAGCACAAGATATATGTCACAATTTACCGGGTTCTGATGCTCTGGAGAATTCTTTGTGTCTCTCTGTATTGAGCTCATGTTTAGAGTTGTAAAGAAGCAAAATGATATAACCATTCATTTTTCATTTCATTTTCCTACTTCGATTCAGATTGCAGCATCCTAGTAAGTAGAGTCTGACAAGCCTGACAAGCGTTTCGGGCATTTTATAACATGGATCAAGGCTCAACAGCACATCTTTTAGGATAATGATGGCTTTGGGTAGCAACCAAGAAATTTAGGGCACTTCACTTTAATCGTCTCGCCAAAAGTATGATGAAAAGCAAGGCTTGATCAATTATTTACCATTGACCTTAAAGTCTTAATTATCAAGTTATTTAGTGTCATTCCTGAGAGTGGTGAGGTTTTATCATCCATTTTTCAATTCCTGTTACTGTGATTTTTTTTTATGAAATAAATAATAATTTTGGCTATTATTTCATTGATTTGCATGTTCTTTCTACATACACAAATTATATATTATCTGTATTTGGGATATTAAAATATATCACTCAGATATGACAAATAAGTACAAAAGAGTAGCTGTTTATTCCAACTTTAAGTCATTCCATTTGTCATAGTAGTTAGCTTTAGATTCTGCTGGTGTGATAGAATCCCTAAATACCCTTTCCTTTAACAAGTTTTTAAATACACTAAATTGTTGGTTAATTTTTGGAAGCCAGAAAATGTGAAAAAGAAATAACAAAAACAACTTCTTTAGTATTTTCTTAAGTTACAGCACTCAGCAAATTACGGTGGCATCTGTGAGTCTAATTGAAGAGAATCTATTGACTCCTGAAATCTTCAACCTTTTGTACCGATATTCTAGGCATTGGATGCTTCTCAGTATTCTTTTTTCTTTATTTTATCACTCCGGTGGCATTTCAGTGAGTGAGCATGCCGTTTCCACTGATTTTCCATATAATATTAAAAATGTTTTTACAAATGTTACTTTGCTTCCTCCATGAACCTCCTTCCACTGAGATAGACCAACTCCCTCTTAATTCTCACAGATAAAATTCTCTTTGAATGGGTACATGTGCATGTGTGTGTGTGCAGGTGCTTATATTCCAGTGATATGTTTTATTTTGTCTTCAGAGTCCTGGCCTAAAGGTACAAGATCCCTGCTCAGCTCTGTCTTTTGTTTCTTTTCCTTTATGAAGGTCTTTCTTTTGCTGATCACATTATGGCTAAGGTATAGAGAGCTTTCTTCACGAAGGGATTAAAATGTGGGCAGTATGTTTGGAAATGGGGTGGAGGTTGAGAGCACTCAATGTGTTGAATGTCCTCAAATTGCTGTAGCAAACGTGCACTTGGATTTTTACGCATAGACTGTGCATCTGTTTAAAGAGCTTGGAACCACATTCAGATAGCAAAATGAATGTTTGAATTTAAGGCTAGTAGAGATTTATTTTTCTTCTAAGGGAAGATCTAAAAACCTCCCTAGAAGCTACTCTTGGCATCTCTATTATTTAGATGATAAAAAAAGGTGCAGGTTCTGGTCTGGCAGTGATCATGGTGACCTGCGAACCCCACTCACTCTCCTTTCATGGACAGGACATGATCTTTCTGCCCTGGCCTTAGAGGAGCAGCTTGACAGCTTTCTGACCTCGCTTTCTCCAGAGACAGTCTGTCTTCGGCTGTTCAGAAGGACACTGCCTTGCCCTAAGCCCCTCTGGTCTCTGTCATCTGCCATATGACCGACGTTAACACACGGCAGTTTTACTATTGATTTTCCTCCTTGTGTATTTAGTTCTGCCCATGTCAGATGTAGGTAAAACTTGTTATATATACTGAACTTACCTAGGAACTAACACCGTGACTAGGTTCCAAGTATATAAAAGTGCTTACAAGTCTTTAACAAAGAGCACCTCCTTCCATTTTAGGCTTGGCTCTCGCATTCAAGTCTTGCCTCATGAATACATTGTGAATATACAGCAAACAAATCTGAATTTGCCTTGAAAATTGTACTGAGAAATTTGCCCGAGAAACTCTGTGTGTTTGATAGTCCATGACTGCCCTCCACAGGGTGCAACGCAGACATTTCTGTTGTTGTTGTTGTCTCTGTTTAATTTTCTTGAGTGTTCTGTCTCGGATTACTTCTGTATTAGAGAAAATTCATAAAGGCTTGAGAAGAAATTAAATTCCTTGATCTAATTTAGTGAAGGTTTAATCATTTAAGTTAAGAACCAAATGTCAATGCCAGCCTAACCCTCACTCCCACTGTACATCAGCCTGCTGCGTCCAATCGCTTGATAAGGAGCTTCGGAAAAATGCTATTTTGCTTCTTAAACAACAGGTAATGGATTTTTAATAGTTTTTTTTTAGCTCTTCTTTCTGTAGGAAATTGAATTAAGAGCACAAATGTTGGCAATTACTCTTGTACTCCATGGCATTTGTTTGGAGCTAGTACTTAATAAATCCACTGCAGCATTTACACTTTTCTAGACCATTTATCCCAAGCCCCCTGCTTAGCTTTCTCATAAAATAGAGAGACCTCCTGACTCTTTCAAAGGAATATTGTGGGATCGAATTTACCAAGAGAGAGCAACGATCCAAAATTATTTGTATTCTTCATTTTGGAAATAATTTGATATGGATAGAAAAAAAAAATCATTGTACATTGCCAGAATAAATAGAAGGGATAAACAACACCCACATTATAGGGGAATTTCTTTCAAACAAATAATTATTGTTCTCAGTTCCTTAGAGTCCATCCTAGATGCTGTGAGCTGAGAGAAAGCAAATCAAACAAAAATAGCCCAAATGTTTTGATCAAGACGACTCTCTCAAAATAGCCACTGGGAATTTGTTTTCATTATAAGAGGGAATTCAGAACAATAACAAACACCTTCCTCTAAATATATAAGAAAAGGAAATCTTACTAGCAACATCACTGCATGTCACACCATGTTGAACATTCGGCAACCCAGTAGAGCTCTACTCTTGCCAGCATCGTCCCGGATCTGATCAAGCCTGAAGACCAACCAAGCTGAGGCTCTCACATCCCTCCATTGCTGCCTGAGTTCTTGACCAGAACTGGAACTTTCACGAGTAAAGGAGCAAATGCCATACAGAAGCCTGGAGTGAGATGAACCATATAGTCTCACTTTGGTAAAATACACACACACACACACACACACACACACACAGACTTCCTTGATATTGAAGAATATTTAATTAGCCATAAATTCAATTTCTTAATTGTAAGGAGGGCAGGGTTACAGACAAAAATGAAGAGGCTAACCAGTGAGAGAAACTGATGTCTATCATGGTCAGTATACTCAAGAATTATGTGTTTTAATTCATTTCATAATGACTTCCATAATCAATCTATAAATTAATTTTAAGGAATTTGAGAAGGTGAGTTGCGTCCCACAAATATTTTTAAGGGAAGAGAGCACATTCATAAGTGATAGGGGCCCAGGCTTCTGTCTCTCGCAGCTTCGCCATCTGGGGCAGGCAGCTGTCACGGTTACTGCAGGTGGGGAAGAGAAGCCTGGAGGATGTTGCAGGATGATTCTTAAGAATAAGGCCTGGAGTTGGCTTATGTTACCTCTGCCCACAAACTATTGACCAAAACTCAGTCAGAAGTACTCCATCATGACTCCGGCTAGGCTGGGGGATGATATGGTAAATGTCTTTCTGTGTCCACAGGAAACAGGATGGTGAGTGTGTGACTTTGTCCCTGTCCCACTTTTCCCTATAAGATAAATAACTAAGTATAATCAAAGCACATCCTTTTCAATTTGGGTTAATTTTCCCAGTATTATATAAATCATTATTGCTTGCCTTGGCATGCTCAATTTTTTAATTTCTCCATATTTTATAATGCAAACACTTAAAATTTAAAATGAGTAACTTTCTTTTGTCCTCTTATTCCAAAACCCTTTATCTAATAGGTAAATGTTTTCTGAGATTATTCCTAAGGAAACAAAGCTTTGGGAAAATATATTAAAGTTTAATTTGAGATACTTCACTTATTTAGGTAGAAGAGTTAAGGAAAAGTCCTTTGGGGAACTTACTGTGAATTGAACACACAGACATTTACCCAAATTTTAATGGGATAAAGCAAAAGAAGTCCTTGTCAGTTTAATAGAAAAATCATCACCAGAGAGAATTCTGTTGGCTTTGAGCTTCAGAGCAAGGCATGTTTATTGCTTGATTAAATAT
This sequence comes from Spilogale gracilis, assembly GCA_004023965.1. Taxonomy (NCBI): domain Eukaryota; kingdom Metazoa; phylum Chordata; class Mammalia; order Carnivora; family Mephitidae; genus Spilogale; species Spilogale gracilis. Next base: position 44,548 of record PITA01006478.1, on the reverse strand, counting down.
TAATATGATTAGAGGTCATGCTCTTTGGTAAAATCCCATTAGTAACACACAGTGGAGTAAAAAACATTCAACTTCAGCATTATTTGTAATAGGTTTGGAACCATATGATTAACAGCTAAAAAATAGAGAGTTGAGTTTACTTGCATGCAGAAGCCACAGACCAGACACTGCCATGATCCAGTAATGTCAGAGTCAAGGGGAGATTTAATATGCAAGAGATAAAAAAGGGAGAGTTTCTTTCTTCTGACAGTCCAGACAGTGCAAAACCATATTTCAAGCCTAAGTAGATCAAATTGCCATTAAGTAAGTACATGTGTCTGTATTAACTAATCAACCATTATGATTATACAGACTAATTAGGTAGAGTTGAATTGTAGCCTATCATAAACTGGTGATTAAATGGTAAGAAAGAAAATCTGAAGACTTGGCTCTAGTAATAACTCACCATAGGAACACAGATAAATGAGTGGTGTTCATGGTAACCTCCAATTCTCTAACATCAGGAAAATACCTACCTTGATGTGATAGTTTTAGGACATTTTGAATAATGTATGTCACTCAAAATAGATAAAGGTTCAAGTAGGAAATATGTGAAAGATCCATAATAACTAGACTATTTGTCTATGATATCTCTGATATTTTCCAGAAATACCAAGATGTAAACTTAGCACCATTGAATTATTAGTTAAAAACATGTTTAGCAATTTAGAGGTAAGCTGCCATGTTAGGCTGGCTCCTATCTCAGGATTTATACTGGAGAGGCACGGAGATTTGTTTCAATTGCTATTGTTAAAGAGTATCTCTAATGTATATGATGTGAGTTCATATGATTTTTTTTGATGTTTTCTACTTGAACAATCATCCTTTGAACTTTAATGAGGAATTTCTTTTCTGGTATTCTAGTTTGATTGAATGTATTATCTGATGAGATAGCTGGAATCTGGAATTATAGGCTATTTTTTACTCATATGGTCTCAGGTTAATATATCCAAAAGATTAAATCACATATAATTTAAAGTCAGATACCTCTTAAAACCTGGTACATATAATTTTTTTCTTCACAGGTTTAAATGAAAAACACTGTGGAAATTAATACTTTCTGATTTTATTGTATTTTGAATCACATGTGTATGAATGAAATTGGGACGATATTGTTACTTAAGACATAAGATAAAACTCCACTACTGATATCCCCACAAATAAGAATCTGGGGATTTAAATGAACAAGATAAGCCTCTAAATGGAAAAAAAAAAAAATCTAATTCAATTAAAATTGATATATCTTTCTAAATTACATAAGGGAATACTGCTTTTCACAAATGAATGCTGTTTCACACATACATCATATAGGAGCCATTTATTTCAGACCTTTGACATGCTACTTTTCAAAGGGGTCCATGACTCCATAAAGGATCTGATTGACAGTCCTAAAGACCTCTAGCTTCAGCATATCTGTAACACGGGCATTCACTGTGCAAATTTCTCAACAAACCCAGCATTTATGTGTGAACTATACACATCCTGAACTGATAACAACAGGGTATTTGTTGCACTTGGTTTCCAGGGAAACGACACTTTCCAGGATCCCCACTTATCCTGCTGCACGCGGAGCTGCCTTAGGATCGCCTTCAAAGAGCCCTTGTCTCCATCTGTGAGCTGAAGGTAAGGTCCTGTGATGGCAGTTGCTAATGATCTGACTCGCCTCCATCAGGGCAGGCTTAAATTTATTTCTGCTGTCCCCGTAGGGAACTGTCAACTAGGCATATGAGTGAGAGGAGAAGAAATTATTGCCCCTTCCCGGGAGCATGGCATTCTTACGAACACACTTGCTAATTTGATAGTTACAGTAAAGGACCAGTAGTTAAGGGGAAAAATCCATGTACCTTTGCTGGTACTGCAATGTCAGCTAAGTGTTTCCTTCCTAACTTTTCCACAGCAGCTCCTCCCTGCCATGCTCTCGGCATGTGCCTGTGACTCTTCTTTTTGTCAGCTGCGTTTGCTCCTAACTGCAGATTTCACATGGTGTCTGCCCTTTCCAGAGGACTGTGTTGCCTGGCTCCTAATCTGTGATTGGCAGTGAAGAATTTTAACAGAAGCACCTGGAAATACAAACACAGATCACTGGTAGACAATTTTTGTTACAGTAACACTCATTAACTGGCCATTGCAATGAGACAGTATTAATGGAGGTGTCCTCTGTTCAATGGGTCGCACACCAGGACCATTACTGGGAAAGCAGAGTCACGATAAGATATGTGCTAAGAAAGCCTGATTCTGAGGGACCATCAGATACATTCAGCTGAGATTGGAGTAGATTAGGTGAATGATAGTATGCTTCTGGTTTCCTCCTTGGGATAACTTGTATTGCATTTGAAGGTACACTTGAAAATAATTAAGTAAAGGGCAATGGAATTGTTACTAAAGATACTCCAATGGAGGAAGCTTTCTACAAGAAGGAATTGATAGAAGTAAGGCTGCTTACAAAATTTACAGAAGGTGAAACAATTGGTATGACTTGAACTATACCGTTGTCCACACTTTGGCTAGCCGTTATCTCAGTGGACGTACTGTCTCTCACAGAACAATGCATGATCTAGTTCCTGAGCGCTTATGCTATTCAATTAGGAGAAAATAATGGTGAGATTTAGATCAATTATGCTTCCAGAAACAATCCACTTCCTCAGGAAGCCTTGAAGGAGGCAGCAGATTATATTAATATGATAAAAGATCAGAAAGGCTGTGTAGGAGATAATGGGGGTGTTATGGGGGTATCTGTGTGAGTGTGCCCATAACACCCCATTATCTCCAACACACCCGTGTAACACACTTACATGATATACCCATAACACCCCATTATCTCCCACACCCTGTAACGCACTTTTGCATACAAATGTTCCAGGTTCTGAAATCTCTTACAGTAAAATTATTATAAGAAAAGTATGGGGTTTTTTTTCCCAAAATAACTGAGAGTAATCCCTATGACAGCATAGCTAGAGACTCTAGATGATGGAAGGAGAAGCAGACAGCAATATCTCTGAAAGACAGGTTGAAAGGTGAATGTAATGAGAATCCCTTAAAAAATAACAAAAAAGATATTATGGAAGGAAAAGAAAAAAAAAACATCATGGAGAGAAAAGAAATATTCCAGCAAGTCCATCCTTACTTCTCCCCCTTCCAACTTTATTTTTTTCCCAAATGCCAGTGTAGCACTGAGACAAGAAATGTCAGGTTCTCCTTAAAAGACAAGGTACCCAACTGAGAACTTCAGAATTACTGATGTTTTCTAAAAGGATGTAGGTTCATGTCTTGAAGTGATGCTCCAAGCCAGTCAGGATTCTCCAGAGAAACAGAAGCCATGGTGTACAGATATACATCAGGAGAGATTCGTTGTGGGGAACTGGCTCCCATGATTATGAACTCTCAGAAGTCCCACAGTCTGCTATCTGCAGGCTGCAGGTCCAGGAAAGCCAGCGATGGAATTCATTCCATTCAAATTCTGATGCCTGGGAATAAGGGGAGCCCACTGGTATAAACCTCAGCCCAAAGGCAGAAGACTGATAACCCAGGTCGTGCAGGCAGGTAGGCAGAAAGCGAAAGAGGTGAATTGTTTCGCTTTTTGTAGCCTCCCCTACCTTTTGCTCTGTGCAGGCCTTCAGTGGACTGCATAATACTCATTACAATGGGGAGGACAGTCTACTTTATTAAGTCCACCAATTCAAATACTAAACTCATCTGGAAACACCTTCACATATGCACCCAGAAATGATGATTAATCTGGACATCCTACGACACCGTCAGGTTGGCACAGAATATTAACAATCATCTTGAGATAAGCCATCTAAGAACTTTTTGCTCTTTCTTCTAATTGGATAAAATAAAGGATATACACAAGAGTAATTTTGGAGAAATTGGGGCAGAGGGGCAGGAATTTGACCTTCATGAGAACTATTGTGTAGATATTTGGCATTCATTATTTAGGAGAGAGTAATAATCAACAGATACCATATTTTGTGTTTATATGACCCTTTCCTCTACTTCTTTGTCAAAGATGATTACTTTTATAGTCAGAAAATTATTTCTGCCCCTCTTGGGGCAGCTTTTCCCATTCTATATTGTTACATTTCTATCCAATAGTGTATAGTCTTGGAGGAAATGCCTATTGGCCCAACTTCCCAAAAGGAAAATAAGTAAATAAACAATATATTTCCAATGTGTGTTATAAATGAATCAGAAAATGTTCCTCAGGGGGCACCCAGGTGGCTCAGTTGGTTAAGTGTCTGCCTTCAGTTCAGGTCATGATCTCAGGATCCTGGGATCAAGCCCCATGGGTCAGCCTCCCAGCTCAGTGGGAAATCTGCTCTGCCATTTCCCTCAGCCACTCGTCCCACCCTGACTCCTGTTTGTGCTCACTTTGTCCCTCTCTCTCAAATAAACACATAAATAAATTTTTTTAAAGATTTTATTTATTTATTTGACACAGAGAGAGATCTCACGTAAGCAGAGAGGCAGGGAGAGAGAGAGGAGGAAGCCGGCTCCCTGCTGAGCAGAGAGCCCAAGGCGGGCCTTGATCCCAGGACACCAAGATCATGACCTGACCTAAAGGCAGAGGCTTTAACCCACTGAGCCAGCCAGGCACCCAATAAAATATTTTTTTTTAATGAAAGAAAAAAAAAGAAAAGTAAAGAAAAATGTTCCTCAGTCAAGTCTCTCTGGAGCAGACCAGTCAAGGATCTTCTCTGATGAACCTGCCAAAAGGAGGAGGATATGGTCAAATAGATGCACAGATAGGTGTTTTGGTATCATGGGACATTTTAATTCCCGCATCAATTACTGACTAGATGTTTGCCATTAAGTAAATTTCCAGACCAATAGTTCCAGCATAAGAATATTCTTTCCATGTATCTATTATTCTGAGAAATGTTAGGAGAGTTGAATTGATCAATTAGACCATACTCCAAGGAAAATGTGCCTAGGGAAATTTTTTAAAAGTAAACTAGCCCTGCTCTTTTATATGTGTATATTGGTTTTTACACTGACTTTTAGGTAGTTGTCTCCAATAATTTTGGAAATTAGGCAGGATGTAAGTTAAGCAAACAATTTATCAACACAACGTTCATGCATGTGGTAAATTCCAAATTCCAAATTCCCCAGAATAAAGAGGGAATGATTTGTCATAGATACCGTGCCATCAGTGAAGTTTGATATTTATAACATTTTAGAAACAAATTCACTGTTGATTTGTATTAGCCTTAGAGTTTTGAAAACACCTAAGGTTTTCTGGGGTGTGTGTGTGTGTGTGTGTGTGTGTTTTACCCATTCTTTGATTTTGCACTTAGTTACATAGAACTTTCTATTTACCACTCCTTTCTTTTAAAGTTTAGTTATTTATTTGTTTATTTATTTATTTATTTATTTATTTATTTATTTATTTATGCAGTCTCTACACCCAACACAGGGCTTGAACTCATGACCCCATGATCAAGAGTCGCATACTCTTCTGACTGAACCAGCCAGGTGCCCCTCTATTTATCATTCTTAAAGGCTACTGTATTACATTCACCTTATAGATCTAATATAGCAAAATATTTTTGGAACTTGATGAGTCCAAAAATCTAGGGTCCAGAGCACTGTTGTCTCCTGACAGAAGCCTAATCTGCATGAATTTGGGGCTTTGCCTGTTAATATGAATTACAGATCTAAATTGAGCTGCAAATATAGCCATTGTGCTATTTATGTATTCTACCTCATAACATCTGTTGAGTTCTTCTTTGTGTAATACCCATCCCACCCTTTCCCTTTTCATTTCTTCCCCATCCTGCTGAATAAAGAAAATGCATCTTACTCGTACTTGCATGCCTCGTAGTATTCAATAGTGACTTGTACATTGCTGATCAAAAATATACCAAGCTCTTCATAGCTATCTCCTCACCAAAAGAGCAGTTTTCAATGTAACCATATTATATTTTATGCATCTTAGATTAAAATATATTAATCATTAATATTTGAGAAGACAATTGATGTACTATATAGTTTTCATTTTAATTCCATTTCATCCTAATTGACGTCTTTTGTCTTGGAAATATATAGGATTTCCCAAAGTTTCTACAATAAAATTTGGCTAACCTTTCCACTACAATTTTTTACAATAAAATCTAAAATATTGTCACAAGGTATAATCAAATAACTGGGAAAAGATGTATGATATGAGCACTCCTCAGATAAGACCTTGAAGGAAGAAATAGTTATAGTATATTGATGTAGTTACTGAACAAATATTTATTATGCACCTGCCACACATTTGTTACTTATTTTGCCACATATTTGTCAAACATAACATAAAAATAAAAACTCTTGCCCATGGAAACTAAAGCATAAAAGCAGATGTATATACTTATTTGTTTCTTTAATGAGCATTTATTGAGTGCCTACTTTATATCAAGCATTAAACTGAGTTCTGCAGAAACAATAATGGATGTTCTTTGCCCTCAGTGATCTCTGATTTTAATGGAGGAAATAGATCCAGAAGCACAATTATAAGCTTTTGTCACACATGCAGAGGCAGAAATGTGTAAGGGGTTTTATAACTACAGAGAATAAGTACACAGCCTGTTTGTAGCACTAAGTTACTATGGAGATCTGAAGTTTCAGGAAAGTCATCTCAAAGTGACCCTTAGATAGGTTTCATAAATTGGAATCTTTAGTCTTGCTAATAGCTGTTAAAAGGGGAGCATTCCATGCAGTGGGTTAATGCGACTAATGTCAAAAGGAAACAAGTTCTAAAATCAGGAAGATCAATTTAGGAAAATAGGCAAGAGTTTTAGGAAAATATGATGTGACCTGCACTAGGACAAGAGATAGAGGTGTGGAAAGGAAGGAAGAGGTTCAAAACGTTTCCAGGTGTTTTGATGAAGGATGAAAGTCAGTGAGGAAGAGGGTTGAAAGATAATCCCCATGTTTTCAGCTTGACTGGGTGGATGATGATTCCCAAATACAACTTCCAATCCAATGTGGTAATGGGTTAAATTTAGCAAGCATTATATTATGCTAAGATCTCAGGATTGCTAGTAGGACTTAGGACAGATGAGCCCCTCAGTAGGTCACCACAAACCTTGAGAAGCCTGATACACTTCTTCAGATATTTGTGACATATTTTCATGCCCTGTGAATGGTATGGAATCGGAAAGGTTTACAAAAAAACTTCATGGAGAATTCAGACACAGATAGTTAGAACAATTTCCATTGTCCAAATTATCCCATAATAAATATCTCAGAAAAAGAAACATTGGCAGTACTTTCCCCATTATTGAACTCATATTGCTAAGAAATACATGTATATAGTGGATACAATTAAGTTTTTAAATTATAATTCTGTCTTAAAACAGTTACATAGCTTCGACTCGTAGAAGAAATCCAATATAGCAGGCTACAACTGGGACTCTAAAAGATATAAAATGGAACTCCAGTATATCTAGGACAGGGTAACAGTCAATATGTTATAATGAGATCAGGAGGTGAGTTTTCTCTCTGATGGTGAAATAGTAGCAAATATATCTTAAATCGCATGAGCATCCAATGTAAGTTGGATAACATAATACATCTATTATAATCTTAAATAAAATAAATCCAAAACCAAGCTCATGACCTCTGTCATTGTCCCTACCCGTTTAATGCCATCGTAATTGTTCCCATCACCCAGGACTAAAAACCTTGCCACCATCTTTAATTGCTGCTCTGCCAGGACTTGGGGAAAAGTATTTTTCTGAAGGAGGATGATGAATCAGGATTAGGAAAGGCCAAGCAGGGCTTGGAGATGAATATAGGGTACAGGAGTTCAGGCGGGCAGTCTATACACATCAACATAGCCTACAGCAAGTTGATGGAGGCGATTTAGCACTAAATGAAGCAGTATTTGATCAACAACAATTTAGGTACAGGAGGTCAGAGCATGGTAGTCAGTCAGCTAGACAGGCAGTTTGGGGATCAAAAGTACACAGGTACGGAGTTCCTAGAAAAGATGCTGGATGAGTGAAAGGCTGAGCAGGGAGTCAGGAATCAAGAAAATTCGAAGGAAGCAAAGAGCAGAGCAAGGTCATGGGGTCTCTATCCAGATCAGCACAAGGAGAGAAAATTTGACAGGCAGGAAATCTCCCCAGCAGTTCTTTCCCTGGGCCTGAACAAATACAGCCAGCAGTTTTGTGGCTTTGTTGTTAGTGAATTACTGAATATTTCAGACTTCTAATGTCTGGCTTTTAAAGAAGGAAACATCTTTTGTAAAATAGAAGCCCATAAAGCTAAGACGATTGCAACTGGTAGGTTTGGAATATTGGCCAGCTTCTGTGGTCTCAAAGTCTCAGTTTGCTCTCCATTTGTCATTTGATCTAAACAAGCACATCAACAGCAGTCTTAAACTGTGAGGTGGGTAGTTCCTTCTGCACTGTTGTTTAGTGTCAGCTCATCTCCCATGACCCAAAGATGCCTGAAGAAATCCTGGGTTTTACTGGTTGACTTATCCCATATATAATTTCAAAATAGATTTGAGATAGCTAAGGATATCCCCATCTAAACCCCTAGTCTAACATATCTCTTCAGGCTATCAGATCACTTATTATCACAGCTTTCCAAGGCTCCTGCTTTCCGCATTCTTCCCAGACCCCTCTTTCCAACTTCCCTGACACTTTATTCTTCAATTTTGCTCTATTTTGGATCTTTCTTTTTCTTTTCCTTTTCTCTTTTTCCTCTTTGGCTGAAAGCATGCAACATTCTTTTCTAAATATTATAACACAATTATTTTCTAAGTAATATATGTTTCCTAATATTATGACACAATATTGAAACCCAATAGTTAATGCTGTGATCCTAATTTCCTATTTGATTTCATTTCACTTCCTATATTTTCAAACAGTGATTTATACCAGCTACTATTCCCCTCCTCTCCATTTTAAATTCATCAACATCTTTCTTCTATCTGTATCAGTTTGATGAAATGACATTTTCCAATACAACACTGACCTGTTCCTAATTACTTAACTCCATGATATTCTTCCCATCACTCTCGACCTCTTTTTAGCGTTTTACAGGAGGACACTCCTCACTCTCTGGCTCTGTTAAATTGATCTCTCCTATGCCCATCTAAGATAATAATGTTGACTTTTTCAATGGTGATTATTATTTCCCTATTAAGTGTGAATTAACACAGTTTTAGCCTTTAATCTCCTATTTCCTCTTCTTTCTTTCCTCAGAAATGTATCTCTTCCTTCTGGTTAAGTTTGTATTTCTAAATACAACCATTACATGTATACTAATAATCTAGCTCCTTTCTGCAGCTCTGTCCCACATCTCTGAGGAGAATCATTATATTTAATCAATGAAAGACATTTTACCAGATCTGAAACTAAACAGATTTTTCTCTTTCCTCCTTGGTAAAAATCTCCTTCCTCTTCCTTTTGTTTCATGTCCTCTGGGTTTAAATTCTCATGACTGCTTCTCATCTTCTCTGTCTTCTGAGACTGCCACACTTAATCAACCAAAATCCATACTGTTTCCTATTTCCAAATGACTTCTATTTTAGTCCTTTCTTTTCTATGTCCATTGCCACTGTCTAATTAATGCTTGTACCACCTCAAGTTTGTTCTATAAAACACATTCTTCAAAGGTCTTCTATCACTAAAGTTTCTCCTCATATGAATCTATCTTGCAAACAGTTTGGTCTTTTTAAATACTGTTTTGATCATGCCACGCAACTGATTTAAACACTTTGAATCAAATCAAAGTAGCTAAGCCTGGAATTTAAAATCACACACAATATATCCCAATCTATCTTTTTAGAGGCCTTCAATTATTTTTTCCAACCCCTTAATCACCAAACCAGACAGATCTTTAAATAAACTAGCATCTGTACATATCTGGACCACTCGAATCTCTGAGTCTTTTCCCATGCTGGAACATCCTCACCACCTATCTGGATTTTTCTCAGATTTCAGGACCAAGTTCAGATTCCACCCCTTCCATGGAGTACTTTTGTTTCCTGCAACCCACAATAATCTTCTAAATTCTGCATATACAACACTCTGCATATTTCTCACATAAAACTATTTTATGCTATTTTGGCATATCCATCATACCTCTATGATTGTATTTCAATATTCTACTTAAGAGAACGTGTCTTATTTTTCTATATTAGTCATTTGTATTTTAGTTCCTAATGAGGGTGGTATTTTTTATTGATTTTATTGAAGGTCATAATACTTATTAATGAAACGTAATAATTAACTTTCTTTTTCTTTCTCTAAAATGTATATGTTATATATGTGTATATGACCCAGATGTTATGTGTTAAATGTATATGTTATGTATGTGTATAAATGTGTATATGTTATATATGTGTATAAATTATTTAATTTTATATATTTCTTTCCTTCAATTTTATGGAAAAAGTATTTCTCTATCCCCATTTTTAGCCCCATGTGTTTACATACACAACTGCATATTCCTTCCTTAACTTCTTTGTGACTTAAACTAGCAATGATATTCTACCCCTCTATGTCTTTCCTTTTAAATTGGTGATTGGATTATTGGTCTTTACCATTTCCGTTTGGGATGTAAACACAAAAACCTACTATGTAATGAATATATACTGTCTATCTATAAATACAGCCTAGCATTTCAGAGAAAAACCAGTCTACACAGCTAATTTATTATTGCCATTATCTTACATTGTGAGGAGTAGAAATCTTTACAATGAGTATGTGGTAGGATTTACCTAAGAGAAGCTACTATGGAGTGCCATAAACACCTTTTTCTTTATGTCTACTTTTTTTCCCTAAACGTACATCTCAAAAACTAGTAAAATTAGTTTGATGGAAGTGTCAACTTAAGAGCTCATAGTTTTTAAATTGTCTGATAAATAATATTAACTGTAACAAATGTATTTTTATTCTTTTAGAGCAACTCGTATCACAGTCCAAATTTGCCACGTTGAATTCCTAGGTTTTAAATCTTCCGGATCTATTAGGGGTACAAGTTGGTTTGAAATAGAGCAGCAGTGCCCTCTAGTGGCTCCTGTCTTTTCGGAAGCTGTGTACTTTTTATTTCCTGAAATAATTTGGACTACTTTTTCAACTCGAATTTTTCATAAATGTTTTCCAGTGAAGTTTGCCACAAAGTATAATTACATGTAATTGTTTCAAGTTGTCTACCCTTTGGAAAATCTATCAAAACATATATAACCATTATTTTCAAGGCTGCGATTATTTTTAATATAGAAATCCAATGTTTTTATTTCCTTAAATAATTTGGACTACTTTTTCAACTCCAATTTTTCATAAATGTTTTCCAATGAAGTTTGCCACAAAGTATAATTACATATAAATTTTTCATGTTGTCTACCCTTTGGAAAAATCTATCAAAACATACACAATTATTTTCAAGGCTCCCATTGCCATTGTTTTTAATGTAGAAATCCAATGTTTAGAACATTTCTCACAGCTTTTCACCCCAGCCAGTTTTGTTTTCTTATCAAATATGACTAGAAATTCAACATACGTAGGAAACTGAGGTAGTTTGTAAAAATATTTTTATTTTAAATGTGAAAAATTTAAATATAAAATGATTAAGGGGCCCATGAGGAAAAGGCCCAGCCTAACAGTAAGTCCAAATATTTATCTCCCAATACTAAGTTTCCCAGAATACACATAGTTGTTCATTGATAATTCTTTTCCAGGGGCTTATTTATATACCTAGGAAAATGAGCATATGTTTATTTGTAGTTTAATTCAGTTAAATAAATATTTATCAAAAGCAGTTACTGCTGGATGGTGAAGATATACTAATAAATATGCTACAGTCACCAAAAGCATTTCTCTATCACTTGTTTTATTAAAATAATATCCCATAATAGTTTCATTAGGTTCTTGCATATCAATAATCTTTCCACCTCTCAAATAAGACAACTAGAGCACAGAAAGCTTAAAATGCATTCAGCTGCAGTTTGAACACTAAGCATACAGCATTTCAATTTCACAATACCTGCCAACTCGCGTGATGTGTTAAAATACATAGTACTTATAAACACATGTACATGTATACTTCAGTTGAAAATGTGAAAAATAATTCCATAAGAAATGAAATTTTTAAAGCTTCCTGAGCATACCTATAATTTTCAGAATATATTATACACTTAGGTTGTTTTTCTTAACCTCTCAACCATGTACAAAGAGTTGTTAAGAAATGCTTTATTATTCTGAACCTATTTTGTTAGTGCATTCAAACTGCAACTTCCATGAAATAATTTTCAAGTTTCCATTGTGCTGGGTCTCTTCTACTCATCTCTTTAGATCCTCCTTCAGCTTTTTCAATCTAGCTCTTAACACTGGGAGCTTATCATGTATGTACTTGAGAAGGAGGCTTTCTTGCCTTTCTGGGCTTCCTGGAAATGGACAAAGGAAGGAAAAATTCACTCCCCAGTCCTCCTTCCTCTGAGGCTTTGATGTATATCTCTGCCAGTACTCACAGCTCCTGTGACAGCTATCCCTCTCCAGCCTTCTCTGTCTCTGGGTTCATAAACTGCTTCTTTTCCTTATGTTACAAACTGTAACTTGCTAAGAACACTGTTACAAACTGAATTATGTCCCTCCAAAACTTGCATGTTAAAGCCCTAACCCTCAGTATCTTAATGGGACTGTATTTGGAAACAAGGACTTTAAAGAGGTGATTAAATTAAAACGAGGCCATTAGGGTAGACCATAATCCAATCTGACGGGTGGCCTCCTAAAAAGAAGAGATTAGGCCAGATGAGAGCGACACCAAGGGTGCCCAGGCAAATAAGAAAGACCCTGTGGAGACACAGGCAGAAAATGTACATCTGCAAGCCAAGGAGCAAGCAAACTTTGCAGGAACCTTGATCTTGGACTTGTAGCCTCCAGAACTGTGAGAAAATAAGTTCTGTTGCTCAAGCCCCCCAATCCGTGGTATTCTGTTATCGTGGTCCCCTCAAACTGACACAAGTACCCTCATCCATCTACCACCTGTGGTTTTCCTACATCCTGGTCCCTCAATGTTGTACATAGTCACTTCATTGCATTGCTTGAACATGCAGTCAGAGTGTGCCACACAGTTTCTGATTCACCCTCCATGTATTAGTCCTGATGTGGTTGTTTATATATATATTTTTTTAATTAACGGCAATGATGTGTTTGTTACCAGTGTCCTAGGGCAGATCCAGTAACCAGAAATCTGAAATCAAGATGATACCAGAGCAGACTTACTCCTTCTGGAGGCTCTAAGAGAAAATGCTTCCTTGCCTCTTCCAGCTTCTGCTAGCTCCAGGATTTCCTTGGGGTGCATCACCCCAATCTCTGCTCCATTTTCACATGAGCATCTCCTCTATGTCTTCCCTACCCTTTCTTCTAAGCATGTCTATTACTGGATTGGGGTCTTACCCTAACTAATCCAACATGTTTCCATTAAAAATCTTCACCTTAATTATGTCTGCAAATACCTGTTTTCTAAAGAAGTTCACACGTACAGGTTCTAGGTAGAAATATATTTTGGAGGAGCGCCCCGTCAACCTACTACAGACAGAAGAACAAGTCACAAAAGGAATTTACCATCTTCTTGCCTCATGTCTTCTGTTCAGTATAATATCTCTTGTGAAAAGTAATAAAGGAAAAGTATCATTATTAGAAAGCATAGGATGCCATATGATTAATATAGAAGTAAAGACAAGCACAATGTCATACATAACTTGCCTTAATTCAAAATAAAGCACTTGGAGCCCATGAAAATGTTAACTAAAAGAATTTTAATAAATAGAATATGTACTTAGCACATTTTAACAAGCGTATAAGAAACCACATTATTTCAAAAGAGCATTCTGTTGACTCATTCACAAAATATTTTTTATATGTTTAAGACATTGTTTTATCAAAATTTTTAAAACGGAAATGTTTTTTAAGAATCAATACTATGAAACATAAAATAACAAGTATTACATTTAGAAGTTCATTTAATATAATCATTTATTTTACAGATGAGAACTCCAAATCTCTGTTCATAAATCCTTTTAATCTAGCCATGAATTTTCCTATCAGATTCTACACCTCACCTTAACTCTTTCCCATTAACTGTGTTACTTTCATTTTCTTTTTCTCAGCTGGAAAACAAATGGAACACTCATAATTACTCTCTTTCTATATAGAGAACACTCTTAATTATTCTCTTTCTCTAAAAAACGACATTGTCTAAAAGAACAGATATAAATATACAAAGCCAAGAGTTGATCTCTTAAACTGTAGCTGGTTAATTATGAGCAGAGAAATGTATCCCTAAGTGGTTTTCATGTTCTTATTCTTTCAAAAGGAATCATTTCTCCCTAAGGATTTATCATTCAAAGGAGTCCTATTGGGTTTTTTAATATCATCTTGTAAATACAGATTCTTCTAGAAATTTGATCATAGCACTGAATGAACCCATTGAGCACCAATTATCAGTTCATAAAAATTCTGGTCCTACAATGTCCATGACAGGAAACTAACAGCTGTGTAACCTTTGTGTTTATTTTTATTTACTCTTTTCTATGTTACTATGCCCAACTTCTTTTCTTTTCTTTTTTTTTTTTTTTTTCCCCATACAGGGACTAAAGAAAGCTCTTCTCTAACCTCCGAGATGTTTACTTGACATGAGATATGATGATTCTTTAACATTTTAATCAGACACAATCTTTCACACTACAATGATTTTGAGAAGACCAGACATTCCTCAGTATCTGAGGAATGTTTAGTGTTGCTCCCTGACAACCTGTCTATGCATAATTATAAGTTCTGCAAATAAAACCTACCTTTATCAGTTTTAAGACTTCTTTTGAAGATAGTAAACTTTATAGTGGTCCTTTCAAAAAGTAACACCTTTAAGATATTTTTATTTTTATTGCATTTGTATGTGTTCCCTGAACTTTCCTTTCCTCCCCAGGAGAATGAGATGCCAGCAATAAGCCAGTTTGATGTCTGATGCCTCAAGAAATGACCAGGCAGAAAGAAAAAAGTAAAATGAAATCAAAGCATTTCCTCTGGGGAGGCAGTTAATATTTGGTTTATATTTGATTCATACACAGATTCAGATATTTTTATAGCATTCATATTCATCAAAACGCCTGCTGAAAATCGACGCAAATATTGAATACTCCTTGAGAATTTCCACAGGAGGCTGCATTCCATATCAGTCACCGCAGTGCAGTGATTTTTTTTTTATGCTTAGTGTGACTTGTGGCTCTCTAGGAAGATGCCAGATGGTGGTGGAGTCATTAAATTTTTTCCAACTGGACATGTGAGTCAACTTTATGCCCTATTCCTCATTTACAAAAAAACAGCTCTGTTTCAGGAATTCTTATGAAACATTTGAAATTACAAGGGCCTTTCTATATGATCATCTATGTAGGACTAGTGATCCAAACCAAGAATATATAGAATATATAGAAAGTACTTAATTCATTGAAGTCAAGGATAGAAAAGCCATGAATAAAGTGGTATGCCTTTCCTTTTTTATTACTTAGTAAAGTGAACCTTGCAATGACAAGAGCATAGAATATACTTACTTCAGGAGGTATGAAAACACAGTGTGCTTAGTATCTAAAGATTTCATATAAAAGCTGCGTAGATCTTGCTTCTTACTATATTGTGAGGCCAATGCAAATTCTATTGGTGACTTCTACATTATTCCACCAGGACCTGCAAAAACTCTGTAGCTGGTCTCCCCCTTTTCCTCCCACTAATGCCTGCCCCTGGCTGCCTCTGTCTTCCAACATTAATCAAAGTTCACAGTTCCCTCCTTTTTGTTCCCATTTTCTTTATGTCATCAGACAATGACACACACCTTGAAATAACTTCTGTTTGTATATGCCTAAGTGTTAATTGTGTCTTTGTACTCCTACCCTTTAGCACAGTGCCTAACACACCATAAATGGCCAATAAATTTTACCAAACTGCTGGTGAATCTAACCATGCTGAACTTTATGATTTGTTTTCTTCCAAATGCTGCCAATAAGCAGTTTTGGGACCTTGAGCCAGTAACTCATTCTCTCTAGAGTAGCTTTTAATCAGCAAAATTAAATATTTTAATTTAAGTAATTCCAAGTTCAGAGTGCCTAAATAAAAAATGCAAAGGATTAGTCTTACAATAGCAAACTAAATGGAATTTTGGTCTTTGGAAAAACTATCAAAAAAAAAAAAATAGAGAGAGAGAGAGAGAGAGAGTTGTCTTCAAAACCTCCAAGAAAGTCTACATCCATCACATGAGTGCTTAAAATCAAAGGCATAGTGATCATTGCAGCTAGCAGCTACATATGCACTACTTAGCACCACACTGAAGGCTAATTGGTTTGGGAAAGCAACATTTGATCATAACCGCCAAGTGCACATGATATATAATGATTAGTGAAACAAACCTAGTGCATGCTCTCTTGCCACTGTTCACTTGTAGTTATTAGTGGCTGCCTACCCCTCCGCCTCCAGCAACATCGATGTCTCTGGAGCTCCCGAACCCATTTACTTTCCATTCACTGCTTGCCTCACTGCCTGCAGCTGTATTAATACATCCCAGAAGAATTTGTTCCCATCAATTACGGTAGAAGTTGTAGTCACAGTTCTGTGACACATCAGCACTACTGCAAGTAGGCAAAAATAACACATAAAAAAAAAGAAAATGAAAACAGAAGCACTCATGAGTCACTACAATTAAGATGCTGGGATATGAGAAGAGGAGAAAAAGAAAAGGTGCTTCGCCTTTACAAGATAAATGATTTGTTACCTAACATTTGCTATACAGAAAGGATAATAATGATTTCTGGAATAATAGATGCATTTAAGGTTAAAATTTTCAGGGTAAGACTAAGGAGCAAGAAGGACAGGTGTACAACACTGGAGAACTGAACTAATTATTCCAAGTCCTTAATTGTGACTCTCCTGAGTTTTAGTCTTAGAAGGTTAATTTTCCTCTTAGGAAACTCTTGCTAAATGTTTATTCCTGCTACTAGAAATTATTTGTGAAACAAGAAATGCCGTGAGTGAAAAACATGGTGTTGCTGAGATTTAAATAATTGTCCTAGAAATTAAAAATACTTTTCTACATTTTTATTATGATAATCACTTATGGGTTCTGTGGACTCAGAATTTTAAAAGCCAAAGAAAACCTGGATATCACATAATTGCTCATTTCTTTAATGAAGAAATACCCCAAGTAGGTACCAAGGAGAAATTGGAGCCAATTATAAAACTAAACTGTAACCAACTCATCTTTCCTGAGTACCCCTGATTTCCCTTACATTGATCTATTATTTCTTTAGTTTTTCTAACTTTCTAACTTCTACTATTTTATTAACTCTAATTATTTATTGTTTTTTGGCTTCTTGCTCCCATTATAATGTATCCATTTAGAGAGCACATTGCTTTATCTATTTTGTTCATGAATGTATCCAAAACATCTAGTGTAGTCTGAACACACAGTAAGGATTGAATAAATGTATATGCTGAAAAATAATAAAGGAATGGATAATTGGTGCAAAAAGTCTGCTAAGGAGGTAGGGAGAGAAAATAGGAGAAAATACACTCAGGCACATAAATGGAAAGACAATTTTACCCTTAACAATGGAAGAATTAATATAGGAATAGTTTTGGCTATAGATAGGGATCTTCATATTTTAATATAAAAAACTGATAGGTTTTTGTTACCTAATATTATTTTATTACAAGTGAAGTCATTGAGCAAGAATATCAGCTAAAAGTGAGAGTTAAAATATCACAGATGAGGAATGCCTAGGTGGCTCAGTCAGTTAAGCATCCCCTTCAGCTCAGGTCATGATCCCTGGGTCCTGGGATTGAGCCTCATATCAGGCTCTCTGCTCAGAAGGGAGCCTGCTTCTCCCTCTGCTGGCCATTCCCTCTGATTGTGTCCTCCTCCTGGTCTCTCCCTGACAAATAAATAAATAAAGTCTTCTTTAAAAAATCACAGATGACAACTCTTAAAAAGACTGTGAGGAATTAAAATTGCCATTGGGAGGGGCACCTGAGTGGCTCAGTTGGTTAAGCATCTGCCTTAGGCTCAGGTCATGATCTCGGGGTCCTGAGATGGAATTCCATATCAAGGTCTCTGCTCAGCAGGAAGTCTGCTTCTCCCTCTCACTCTCCCTCTGTGTTTCCCCCCTCTCAAATAAATAAATAAAATCTTGAAATAATAATAATCAAAATAAAATAAAATAGGGAAAATAAGAAAGAAAATTCATCAGATAGCAATCCCTATGAGAGGGAGCTCCTGGGTGGCTCAGTCAGTTAAGCATCTGCTTTCTGCTCTGGTCATGATGCTGGAGTCCCAGGATCAAGCCCCATGTTGGGCTCCCTGCCCAGCAAGGAGTATGCTTCTCCCTCTCCCTCTGCTTCTTTTCTTGCTCTTTCTCTTGTTTACTCTCTCTCAAAATAAATAAAATAAAACTTAAAAAAAAAAAAGCAGTACTGAGAGGATTGAAGATGAGTGTAGATGGCCCCAATTCAAAGTGCTCTTCAGTATTTTCCTATACAAAACCAACCATTTGGTTATAATTGTACAAAAAACAGACAATCTGTAGCAACAAAAACTCAGAGCTCAAGACTGAGATTCATGTCTATGAATCATGGAAGAAGGACAACAGGAAACATGTTCAACTTCTTTTTTTTTTTTTTTTTTTGAGAATAAGAGTGATGATTTGCAAGCTCTGTTCCTGGCAGAGCAGAAACTGGAAGAACATTCATTAAGCAATCCTTATTCCTTAAAATTCATTTAGGTGCACCTGGCTGGTAGAGTATGTGAAAATCTTTTTTTTTTTTTTTTAATGTAGTCATTTACTTTATTTTGTTTGTTTATTTGCTTGTTTAAATTCAAGTTAGTTAACATATAGAGTAGTATTGGTTTCAGGAGCAGAATTTAGTGATTTACCACTTACATGTAACACCCAGTGCTCATCACAAGTATCCTCCTTAATGCCCATCACCTATTTAGCCCACCCCCTACCCACTTCCCCAGCAGCAACTTTCAGTATTTCTCTATATTAAGAGTCTCTTAGGTTTGCTTCCCTTTGTTTTTATCTTATTTTATTTTTCCTTCCCATCCCCTATGTTCATCTGTCCATTTTGTTTCTTAAATTCCACATATGAATGAAATCATATGGTATTTGTCTTTGATTGACTTATTTGGCTTAGCATTATGCTCTCCAGCTCCATCCATGTTGTTGCAAATGGCAAGATTTCATTCTTTTTGGCGACTAGATAATGTTCCATTGAATATATGCACCACAACTCTTTTATCCATTCATCAGTCAATGGACATTTGGGCTCTTTCCATAATTTGACTATTGCTGGTAGTACTGTTGGAAACATTGAGGTGTGTGTGCCCCTTTGAATCAGCATTTTTGAATCCTTTGGATAAATACCTTGTAGTACAACTGCTGGATTGTATTAAGTTATGTTTCTAACTTTTTGAAGGAATTTCATGCTATTTTCCAGAGTGGTTGTACCAGTTTACATTCCCACCAACAGTGCAGAAGGGTTCCCTTTTCTCTGAGTACTCACCAACATCTGTTGTTTCCTGAGTTAATTTTATAGGGCATGTGACTCTTGATCTCAGAGAGATGAGTTCAAGCCTCACATTGGGCGTAGAGCTTAGTTTAAAAAAAAAAAAAACAATTTAATAAGATTTGTTTAGATGTGTTTTATGGCCATAGATGTCATCAATTTTGATAAATGCCCCCACATGCATTTGAAAATAGTGTGTATTCTTCAATTTTTGAGTATACTGTCTTATAGGTACCAATTAGGTCAGTTTGATTAATGTTCAATTCTTCTATGTTGGCTTACTTTCTATCTACTTGTCCTATTATTGAGAAAGATGAGTAAACATCTCTAAATATGATACTGGATTTTCTCTTCTTTTTCAGGTCTCAACTCTTGCTTCATATATTTTGAGGCTCTGCCATTAAGTGCTATTGAAATAGGTTTCCAGGCCCAAGATGGAATTGCTCCTGCCCAGGGTGCCAAGCCAGCAAATTAAAATTTATGTAACATTGGTGCTCCTGCGACTGTTCCACTTGACCAAAAACGTAGTCTATCCAGTCAGCCAATCCCCGAACACCACGCCAATTCGAGGCACCATACTTACGCACTTGTTCCTTCTCACCCCAAACAAGGGTGATTACATGGCCCCAGCCAGATACTTTTATTGTCTCTTCTGTGTTCTTCTTAATCTTATAAAAGCTTCCTGTTCTTTGTCCCATTTTGCCGTTTGTCAGGGACGGTGCGTGATCCGCCCCTCCCGCCATGCCTAAGCCACCAAAGGAAACTTTGGTGGAGGTACCCGTGAATGTGAATGAAAGCTCCTCCAGGCTTTCCCCACCTAGAATCCAGAAAGCTACATACCCTGTGGGTCAGGGCAATATGTCCTTTGTGTGCTTATCCAAGACATATAGTTCCATTTAATCCTCCTCCGGGTATTTGTGTATCTCTTATCTGTATTCCTTGATCCCTCTGCCTCAATGGTCTCAACTTCTGTGAGTTTAAGCAATCACTCTTTACCCTGCAATAACAATACTAATCCTGTCTCTAGGGCGGGTGCAAAAGCAGTTAAAGATTTAACTGCACCACCCAACTTCCTTGCTTGGAAATAAAAAAAGACTGGGACCCTTGACAGTCAAGAGAGACAGAGTCAAAGGCAGCAAGAGAGCAGGCAAACAGCAAGAGAGACAGAAGAAGAGACAGAAGCAAAGCAAGAGGGCCAAAGCCAGAGCTAGAGAGCTAGAGCTAGAAAGCCAATGCTAAAAAGCCAGACCGTGAGCCTGAGCCTGCTTCATAGGTCTCTCCTGACTGACCTTAGGTCTGTCAGCTTGCATCAGATTTCTGAGTCCGTGTCATTATTTCGCCTGCCAGACATCCTGTGGTTCGAGACCCACATCTCTGCCGAGGCTGTCCCCGGCAGCAACAGCCATTCTCTGAATGGAGACTGCTTCATGAAGAATTAAATAAAGTTTATTTGTATCACCTAAATTGTTTTATTTATTCATTTTCTGGGAGGGTTAAATGCGTGATAGGTACTAAGTGATGAATCACTAAATTCTACACCTGAAACTAATACTACACTGTGTGTTAACTACAGGAATTTAAATAAAAATTGAGGGGAGGGAACTGTATTAAAAAAAAATTGTCCAGTTGGTTAGTGTCTGCTTTTGGCTCAGGTCAGGATCTCAGGGTCCTGGGACAAAGCTCCAAGATTGGCTCCCCGCTCAGCAAGGAGTCTGCTTCTCCCTTTGCCCTTTTCTCCATTCATGCTCCTTCCTTCAAAAACAAATAAATGAATATATAAATAAAAAAATAAAACTTTTTAAAAAAATAGTCTTCTTTAATCATTTTTTAATAATGTGTACAGAATACCATGGAATGGTCCTTTTATCGTGTTAAATATATTATTCCTCCTTACCTCATCTTTATCTTTATTTCTGTCAGTATTTTGTTTTGTTATCTATGTTTATCTCTGCCAATACTTTATCTTGTCATCTTTTTTCTTTCACTAAGATATAATTGACATATAACATCATATTAGTTTCAGGTGTACAATATAATGATTCAGTATATGTATATAGCGCAAAATGATCACCACAATAAGTTAACATCCATCAACAAACATAGTTATAATTTTCTTTTCTTCTTCAAATGAGAACTTTTAATATCTACTCAATTTCTTCATTTGGCAGATAAAGAGGCAGTTTTTATAAAAATGTGTTTTTATTAACTACTTATGTAACTTTGGACAAGTTACTTGTCCTCCTTAAACTTCAATTCCATGACTTTTTAAAGTATTGGTAATACTTTAGAGATCTTCTGTATAGATGAAGTAGGATAACTCATTTTGGTGCTTTTCTTGGAATTAAATAAGACCTCATTATGTCACCCTGTAATATTGAATATTACTATTTGTAGTGGTTTAAAAACTTTGGTGCAACCCTAGAATCAGATTGCTTTCTTGTGACTTCTTATTAGAGGGACACTTGTGTGGCTGAGTAGGTTAAGTGACTGCCTTCAGCTCAGAACATGATCCCTGGGATAGAGTCCCTGCATCAGGCTCCTTGCTCAGTGGGGAGTCTGATTCTCCCTCTGCATGTTGTTCTCCCTACTTGTGTTTTCTCTCTCTCTCTCTAAAAATAAATAAATAAAATCTTTGAAAAATGAATATATATGTACATATATTTAAAGAGAAAATAATACAAATGTACCAACTCCAACGATGTTTGAGAGAATGTCCAGAGTTCTGAAAAGTTGCAAGACTAACATGATTTTGAAATCAATATTTCAAAATATTGATGAAAAGGATGTGATATAAAATGAAAACTACAGGTTTATCTCATAACATTAATCCTAAAAAAAATCAAATATTTCACAAGAGTATACACAAAAGATGATAATATATGGTTTGTTCCAGGAATTATAAGGCAAGTTAATATTCATAAATCAGTAATATTTACCATATTATTAGAATAATATGTATATTTTAATGAGTGGGAAATCATTTAACAAAATTCTATACCCATTCATGATTAAAACAAACAAAATTGCTTAGCAAAGTAAACATAGTGTGAAATTTCTTTAACCTTATAAATGGCACCTACAAAAGACCTATAGCTAACAAATATCACATGTAATCTCAAATATTAAAAGCTTTTCCCACTGACATCAAGAATACAAAAAGAGGGAGCATGGGTGGCTCAGCTGGTTGAGTGTCCAACTCTTGGTTTTAGCTCAAGCATGATCTCAGGGTCATGGATTCAAGCCCTGAGCCCTGCATGGGGCTCAGGCTCAGGCTCAGGCTCAACAAGAATCTGCTTGAGATTCTCTCCCTCAGCCTTTGCCCCTACCCCTGCTCTCTCTCTTTTTCTCTCTCTGTTCTTAGAAGAAATAAATAAATATATATATATATATATATATATATATATATATTTTTTTTTTTTTTTTTTTAAACAAAGAGTAGGGTGCCTGGGTGGCTCAGTGGGTTAAAAGCCTCTGCTCTCGACTCTGGTCATGATCTCAGGGTCCTGGGATTGAGGCCCGCATCGGGCACTCTGCTCAGTGGGGAGCCTGCTTCCTTCTCTCTCTCTGCCTACTTGTGATCTCTCTCTCTGTGTCAATAAATAAATAAAATCTTTAAAAAAAAAGAGTAAAGAAAAGAATACTCACTATCAACTCCTCCATTACATATTGTAGTGAAGGTTCTAGCCAGTATAATAAGGAAAGAAAAAATACATAAGGATTGAAATAAGGAGAAATATGCAACACCAAATAAAAATATTTTATTAATGAGCAAATGACAATTTTATCTAAAATTTATCAATTAATGCAAAGGGATGAACATAAGTAAAAACAATATTGAAGAATTAGAAAAATAAAAATGTTCACATGCAAATTTCCTAAACCTGTAGTCAGTAAGAATATATGGTGATGGCACTAAATAATTAAAGTACAAAATAAATAATGGAAACTGAATATAGAATATAGAAACACACCTACACATACATAATCACCTTATTTATGTTAAAAGACCTGTAGTATAGTAGGAAAAGGTAATTTGCTTTGATAAATGGTGCTGGCTCAATTGAAAATCTAAAAAGAAAACTTTATGGCTTGATCCATGCAACATATGATATATAAAAATATAACAGAGTTTGAATATGTAAATACATAAAGCATATGAATAAACAAATAAATGAGCAAATAAATAAATACCAGCTTTCTGAGTGACAAGGAGAGAGTTAAGATTGGAAGCAGGTTTGTAACTTCTCTCCCTTTAGTGGAGACATTTAAGAAAGAACAAAAGAATCTGATCAAATTCCATTGCAATCAGGGAACAGATGCAACAGATGCCTTGTAAAGTCATTGTTTAAACTCTTATGTTAAATCGAAAACAGAGGATGCTCAAATGCAAGAGATGAAGGGCATTTGGGGGTAGATCTGACAATCTTGGACCTCCCCAAAGACTTGTCATGTCTTTCACGACTGCTTATATCCTCGGATTATTAGTAATTTGGTACTGGGTAAGATTTTGAAAAAACATACTGTATCTGATTTGACAGTTTTATCTTTATTATAGGAAAAAATTTCTTAATTACTCTGGTAGCAAATCTCTTCTAGAAACAGATAAATGCACTGTATAGAGTCATA
Organism: Spilogale gracilis; assembly: GCA_004023965.1. Classification (NCBI taxonomy): domain Eukaryota; kingdom Metazoa; phylum Chordata; class Mammalia; order Carnivora; family Mephitidae; genus Spilogale; species Spilogale gracilis. Next base: position 20,333 of record PITA01006478.1, on the reverse strand, counting down.
CAATGAAATACTACCTAGAATGATAAAGTATAAACCATAACTATATACAACAGTATGGATGAATATTACAAAGGTAAATTTGGGAAAAAAGAGAAAAAGTGAGAGAAGGCAAAAAAATCTATATACAGTGATTTCAATCACATAAAGTTCAAAATCAAGGGTTAGTTAATAAGATTAACCTTTGGGGTGTGATGTCAGAATATTGTTTATCCTAGAAGGTCATTTACTAAATGTGGACACATGGAGGGCTTCTGGTATGGTTATAACATTTCCTCTGTTGGGGGTTCCCTGGGTGACTCAGTCATTAAGCATCTGCCTTCAGCTCAGGCCATAATATTGGAGTCCTAGATCAAGCCCCACATTGGGCTCACTGCTTGGCAGGAAGCCTGCTTCTCCCTCTCTCACTCCCCCTGTTTATGTTCCCTCTTTAGCTGTATTTTTCTCTGTCAAATAAATAAATAAAATTTTAAAAAATAATTTCTCTGTTGGAGTCTGGTTACATAAGTGTGGTGAAAATTTATGAACATATTCATAATCATTTATGTATTTTTGGATGAATTGTTTAAAGATTTTAAAAAAACAAGATTTAGAAAACTGAGGTAGGTTGTCAATGATCACACAATTACTTTAAGGAAAAAGGCTGATATAATATCCAGGTTTTCTTCTACTATTTTAATTACGTATACATATACATACATTTAATTATATATACATATAAACAAAGATACAAATCTTTAAAGAAAGTTTGTACTTGCAATTTTCTAATAACTTTGATGAAATTTCTAACAACAAATAGTGTGCTGTGAAAATACAACCAAAAGGTAAATAATTGCATAGAACAACTTTAAAGACTTGCCCTAGGTCTTAAAAATACCATGATGTAGGAAATGTTAAGACCAAAACTTCAATGTTAGAACGAACCAAAGGGCTGAATCACAAGCCGTTGCTAAACATCAGAGTACAATCTATTTTAGTTCAAAAATAGCCCCAGGTACAGAGAAATGAACTGCTAACTGTTTGGAAAAGTAATAAATAGCAATGACAAATAAAGACTGCCTACGCTTTTTTCTTACTTGAAAAAAATCACTTTTTTCTTAACTCTAGTGTGCTTTGATTAAAATTAAAGGATGTACAAAAAATTCTTTTTAAGAATTAAAAAGAAAAAGAGGCTCCAAAGTAGTTTAGTCAGTTAAGTGTCCTACTCTTGATTTCAGCTCAGGTCAGGATCTCAGGGTTGTGAGGTCAAGCCTTATGTTGCGCTGCATGGAACCTGCTGAAGATTCTCTCTCTCCCTCTCCTTCTTTTTCCCCTGCTTCTTCCTCCCAATCTCTAAAATAAATAAATAAAACATACATACATACATACAAATTTTTAAAAAGAACTGCAAAGGACATTAAATGTTGCACGAAAATATTAATAAATTTAGCAGGGATTGTGGAAATCTTTTTTTTTTAAGATTTTATTTATTTATTTGAGAGAGAGAGAAAGAGAGAGAGAGCACGAGTAGGGGGAGGGTCAGAAAGAGAAGCAGGCTCTCCACAGAACAGGGAGACCCAAGCCCAGAGAAAAGGCAGACATTTAACTGACAGAGCCACCCAGACACCCCAGAATGTGGAAATTCTTTTTTTTTTTAACTTTAAATTTATTTTGTTTTTTCAGTGTTCCAAATTCATTGCCCATTCCCACACCTAGTGCTCCATGCAATAGGTGCCCTCAGTACCCACCACTAGGCTCTCCCATCCCCCCACCACCTCCCTCAAAGTCCCTCTGTTTGTTTCTATGTCCAAAGTCTCTCATGTTTCATTTCTCTCCCTGAATTACCCTACTTCCCATTTACTTTCCTTCTCCTACTGTCTTCTATATTACCCCTTATGCACCACAAGTAAGTGAAACCATGTGATACTTGACTTTTTCAACTTAGCTTATTTCACTCAGCATAATCTCTTCCAATCCAGTCCATGTTGCTCCAAAAGTTGGATATTCATCCTTTCTGATGGAGGTGTAGTGTTCCATTGTAAATATGTACCACATCTTCTTTATCCATTCATCTGTTGAAGGGCACCTTGGCTTTTTCCACAATTTGGCGATTGTGGCCAATGCTGCTATGAACATTGGGGTACATATGGCCCTTGTTTTCACTACATCTGTATCTTTGGGGTAAATGCCCAGTAGTGCAATTGCAGGGTCATAGGGTAATTCTATTTTTAATATTTTAAGGAATCTCCACACTGTTTTCCAAGGCAGCTGCACCAACTTGCATCCCCTCCAACAGTGTACAAGAGTTCCCCTTTCTCTGCAGCTTCTCCAAAACTTGTTGTTTCCTGACTTGTTAATTTTGGCCATCCTGACTGGTGTAAGGTGGTATCTCAGTGTGGTTTTGATTTGAATTTCCCTAATAGCTAGTAACACTGAACACTTTTTCATGTATCTGTTAGCCATTTGTATATCTTCTATGGAGAAGTGCCTCTTCATGTCTCTTGCCCATTTTTTGATGTTTTCATCTTCTTTTTGGATGTTGAGTTTGAGTAGTTCTTTATAGATCTTGGATATCAGCCCTTTGTCTGTAGTGTCATTTGCAAATATCCTCTCCTGTTCCATGGGTTGCCTCTTTGTTTTGTTGACTGTTTCCTTTGCTGTACAGAGCTTTTTATTTTGATGAAGTCCCAAAAGCTCATTTTCACTTATGTCTCCTTTGCCTTTGGAAACATGTCTTGAAAGAAGTTGCTGTGGCCGATGTCAAAGAGGTTACTGCCTATGTTCCCTCCAGGATTTTGATGGATTCCTGCCTCACGCTGAGGTCTTTCATCCATTTCGAGTTTGCCTTTGTGTGTGGTATAAGAGAATGGTCTAGTTTCATTCTTCTATATGTAGCTGTCCAATTTTCCCAGCACCATTTAGTGAAGAGACTGTCCTTTTTCCACGGGATATTTTTTCCTGCTTTGTCGAAGATGACTTGACCATAGATTTGTGGGTCCATATCTGGACTCTCTACTCTGTTCCATAGGTCTATTTCTCTGTTTAGGGGCCAGTACCATGCTCTCTTGGTAATCACAGCTTTGGAATAAGGCCTGAAGTCAGGTAACGAGATGCCCCCAGCTTTGTTTTTCTTCTTCAGCAATTCCGTAGCAATTCGGGGTCTTTTTTGGTTCCATATAAATTTTAGGATTGTTTGTTCCAATGCTTTGAAGAATGTTGGTGGAATGTTGATCAGAATGGCATTGAAAGTATAGATTGCTCTGGGTAGTATAGACCTTTTGATAATGTTTATTCTTCCAATCCATGAGCATGGAATGCTCTTCCATCTTTTTGTGTCTTCTTCAATTTCTTTCATGAGTGTTCTGTAGTTCCTTGAGTACAGATCCTTGACTTCTTTGGTTAGGTTTATTCCTAAGTATCTTATAGTTTTTGGTGCTATAGTAAATGGAATAGATTCTCTGATTTCCCTTTCTATATTTTCATTGTTAGTGTATAAGAATGTAACTTATTTCTGTGCATTGATTTTGTATCCTGCCACATTACCAAATTGTTGTATGAGTTCTAGTAGTTTGGGGTAGAGTCTTTTGCGTTTTCCATATAGAGTATCATGTCATCTGCAAAGAAAGAAAGTTTGACTTCTTCTTTGCCAAGCTGGATACCTTTTATTTCTTTCGTTGTCTGATTGCTGTTGCTAGGACTGCTAACACTATGTTGAACAGTAGTGGTGAGAGAGTAGGCATCCTTGTCTTGTTTCTGATCTCAGAGGGAAGGCTATCAGTTATTCCCTGTTGAGAATGATATTTGCTATGGGTTTTTCATAGATAGTTTTTATGAGGTTGAGGAATATTCCCTGTATCCCTATACTTTGAAGAGTTTTGATCAGGAATAGATGTTGTATTTTGTCAAATGCCTTTTCTGCATCAATTGAAGTACCATGTGGTTCTTCTCTCTTCTCTTATTGATTTGTTCTATCATGTTGATTGATTTGTGAGTGTTGAACCACCCTTGCATCCCTGCGATAAATCCCACCTGGTCATGGTGGATAATCTTTTTAATGTATTGTTGAATTCTGTTAGCAAGGATCTTGTTGAGAATCTTGGCATCCATATTCATCAGAGATATTGGTCTGAAGTTCTCCATTTTGATGGGGTCTTTGTCTGGTTTGGGGAGTAGAGTAATGCTGGCTTCATAGAAAGAGCCTGGAAGTTTTCCTTCTGTTTCTATTTTTTGAAAGAGCTTCAGGAGAATAGGTGTTATTTCTTCTTTGAATATTTGGTAGAATTCCCCAAGGAATCCGTCTGGTCCTGGACTCTTGTTTTTGTTGAGGTTTTTGATCACTGCTTCAATCTCATTACTATATATAGGTCTATTCAGATTGTCAATGTCTTCTGGTTTCACTCTTGGAAGTTTATAGGTTTCTAGGAATGTATCCATCTCTTCTAGGTTGTTAAACTTATTGGCATATAATTGTTGATAGTAATTTCTGATGATTGTTTCTATTTCCTTGGTGTTAGTCATGATCTCTCCCCTTTCATTCATAATTTTATTAATTTGGGTCTTCTCCCTTTTCTTTTGGATTAATTTGGCCAATGGTTTATCGATCTTATTGATTCTTTCAAAGAACCAGCTTCTAGTTTCTGATTCATGCATCTCTCCTCTAATCCTAATTATTTCCTGTCTTGTGTGAGGGTTGCTTTAATTTTTTGTTGATTTTCCAGTTCTCTAAGGTGTAATGAGAGTTGATGTATTTGGGATTTTTCAATTTTTTTGAGTGAGGCTTGGATGGCTATGTATTTCCCCCTTAAGACTGCCTTTTCTGTATCCCATAGATTTTGGATCAATGTATCTTCATTCTCATTGGTTTCCATGAAGTGTTTCAGTTATTCTTTGATTTCCTGGTTGATCCACAGATTCTTGAGCAGGATTGTCTTTAGCTTCCAAGTGTTTGATTTTTCTTATGAACTTTTCATGGTGGTTGAGTCCGGTTTCACGGCATTGTGGTCAGGGAATATACAGGGAATAATCTCAATCTTCTGGGATCGGTTGAGCCCTGATTTGTGACCTAGTATGTGGTCTATTCTGGAGAAAGCTCCATGTGCACTCAAAAAGAATGAGTATTCTGCTGTTTTAGGGTGGAATGTTCGGAATATATCTATGAGATCCATATGACCCGATGTGTCATTCAAGGCTCTTGTTTCTTTGTTGATTTTCTGTTTAGATGATCTGCCCATTGCTAAGAGTGGTGTGTTAAGATCTCCTTCAATTAGTGTATTTGTATCAATATGATTCGATATTGCTTAACAGTACTGGCTTATGTAGTTGGCTGCTCCCATGTTGGGGGCATAAATATTTACAATTGTTAGATCTTCTTGGTGCATAGACCCTTTGAGAATGATGTAGGGTCCTTCTGTGTCTCTGACTACAGTCTTTAGATTAAAATCCAATTTGTCTGATATGAGAATCACTACCCTGGCTTTCTTTTGGGGTCTGTTGGCATGAAAGATGGTCCTCCATCCCCTCACTTTCAATCTGGAAGTGTCTTTAGATTCAAAATTGTCTCTTGTAAACAGCATGTGGATGGGTCCTGTCGTTTTATCCAGTCTGCAACCCTGTGCCTTTTTATTGGAGCATTTAGGCCATTCACATTGAGAGTGATTATTGATAGATACGTGTGTATTGACATCATGTTGCCTGTGAAGTTCATGTTTCTATAGATTACCTCTGTAAATTTCTGTTCTGTGTCACTCCTGTGTACATTTCTCTTGTATAGAACCCCTCTTGGTATTTCTTGTAGTGCTGGCTTGGTGGTTGCATAATCTTTTAGACTTTGGCGGTCCTGGAAGCTCTTTATTTCTCCTTCCATTCTGAAAGTCAACCTTGCTGGGTACATTATCCTTGGTTGCATATTTTTCTCATGTATTTTCCTGACTATGTCTTGTCAGCCCTTTCTGGCTTGCCAGGTTTCTGTGGAAAGGTCTGACGTTATTCTGATGGTCCTCCCTCTACAGGTAAGGAATTGCTTCCCCCTAGCTGTCCTTAAGACATATTCTTTGGTTTTATGATTCACGAATTTCACAATTATGTGCCTGGAGGTTTTTCTGGCCTCATTGATCTTAGGGGGTGTCCTCTCTGCCTCTAAGACACAAACATTAGTTTCATTCCCCAGATTAGGGAAATTTTCATCTATGATTTGTTCAACTATATCTTCTAGGCTTCTCTCTCTCTCAACTCCTTCGGGGATTCCAATAATTCTGATATTGGAGCATTTCATGGCATCATTTATTTCCCTTATTCTGTTTTCATAGGATTTTAGCTATTTGCTCCAAGACTTCTCTTGCTCCTCCTACTTAATCCGTCTTCTAAATCACTGATTCGATCTTCAGCTTCACTTCCTCTAGCTGTTAGCACATTTAAATTAGATTACATCTCATTAATAGCCTTTCTAACCTCCGCTTTCACTTCTGTTATTAGGGCTTCCATTTTGAGACTAATGTTCTCTCTAATGAGGTAAAATGAGGAATTTCTCTGATTAAAGTATATCTAAGCAATATGCATGCTCATAGTATTAATCAAAGGTGTTTGGAAAGAATAAACTTTGCTATGTTTGGTCCAAGGGATAGAGATAATACAAATTCAGAGATAATCCAAATTTAGAGATAATCCAAAAGTATAGGAAAAAGAGGCAAAGGGGTTTTAAAAAATATAATTTGAGTCACTTTTGGTAATAAAATGGGTATTTATTAGTAAATGAAAGTGTTAAGTTTAAAAAAATTAGAAAAGAGAAAGAATATACTTAAATTGAATTAAAAAATTATTTCTTAGAAAAATATTGTATCTTAAAATAGAATAAAGGCCAAGTGTTCATTCTTAAAAGAAAATGAGTCTAATTTATAAAATGCCAAGGCAGATTCCAAAATATTTTGATATTAAAATGGGAATGGAAATGCTTACTTAATTTATTTATTTAGTATTTGAACTTTATGGGGATGGTGGAGAAATGAAAAATACATTGAGGCACAGAAGATATAAACAATCTTCATTGTAGATTTTTAAAATTCTTTTCTGCTCAGAATATTTTCCTCACAGTAAATGATGAGTTCAAACTTAAGCAACTATCAATTTCATATAGACTGCTATATGCAGAAGATGTTATATATAAACCTAAGTGGCAAGAGAAAGAAAACCAAGTATATCAATAAAGAAAGTCAGCAAACTATGAAAGAGAGCAAGAGAAGAAAAGATCAGAGAAAAACTACAAAAACAAGTGCAAAACAAGTAACAAAGAGGCAATAAATATTTATCTATCAATAATTACTTTGAATGTAACTGAACTAAATCTCCAATAAAAAGACATAGGGCAATAGAGTAGATAAAAAAAACAAGACCTATCTATGTGCTGCCATCTGAAGATTAAAAGTGAGGCGATGGAGAAATATTTATCATGCAAAAGAATGTCAAAAGAAAGCCAAGGTAACAATACTTACTAAGGGAAAAAAAGATTTTAAAACAAAGCCTACAACAAGAAACAAAGAAGGGCACTATTTTTTAATAAATAGCACACTCCTACAAGAAGATATAGCAATTATAAATATCTATGCACCCAAAATAAGAGCACCCAAATATATAAAACAGTTAATAACAAACATGAAGAAACTTGTCAACAGTAACAAAATAACAGTAGGGGACTTTAACACCCACTTACATCGATGGGCACATCATCCAAACAGAAAATTCAACAAGGAAACAGTGGCTTTGAATGACACAATGGACCAGAGATATCTAATAAATGTTTCAGAACATTCCATCTTAAAACAACAGAATACACATCCTTTTCAAGTGCACATGGAACTCCAGAATAGATCACATATTAAATCACAAAACAAATCTCAACCATTCAAAAGGAATTAAGTCATACCATTATCTTTCAGACTACAACTCTATGAAACTAGAAATCATCCATTAAAAAAAATCTGAAAAGAGCACAAATACAAGGAAGTTAAATGCCAATCTATGAAACAATAAATCATCCAATGAAGAAATCAAAGAAGAAATAAAAAATCACATGGAAACAAATGAAAACCATGATTCAAATTCTTTGGGATATAGCAAATATTGTTCTAAGAGGGAAATTTATAGCAATACAGGCCTAAGTCAAGAAGCAAGAAAAATCTCAAATAAACAACATAACTTTACACCTAACAAGACTAGATAAAGGAAAAACAAACCCACAAAAGAAAGGAAATAGTAAAGATTAGAGGAGAAATAAATGATAAAACTAAAAAAAAAGAAAAAATAGAAAAAAATAAGTTAAATCAGCAGTTAGTTCTTTGAAAAGATTAACAATTTTATAGTCAATTTATCTTTCACAAAGGAGACAAGAACATGCAAGGGTAAATGACAATCTCTTCCACAAATGGTGCTGGGAAACTGTACGACTACATGCAAAAGAATGAAACTGGATCATTTCTTACACCACACACAGAAATAAACTTAAATGGACTAAGGGCCTAAATGCGAGACATGAAACCATAAAACTCCAGGAGAGACCCCAGGTAGTAATTTATTTGACTTTGACCAAAGCAATATTTTTCTAGATATATCTCCTGGGGCAAGGAAAACAAAAGCAAAAATAAACTATTGGGTCTACATCAAAATTAAAAACTTCTAGGGCTCCTGTGTGGTTCAGTCAGTTAGACATCCAGCTCTTGATTTCACCTCAGGTCATGATATCATGGGTCCTGAGATGGAGTCCTGGGTCCAACTTTGTGCTTGATGGGGTGTCTGCTTGGGATTCTCTCTTTCCTTGTCCCTCTATCCTTCCCCACTCCCCCTTCTCTCTGAAATAAAGTAAATTTTTAAAAAGATCATTAAATTAAAATCTTCTGCACTATAAAGGAAACAATGAACAAAACTAAAAGGCAACCTACAAAATGAGAGAAAGCATTTGCAAAAGACATCTGATAAAGGGTTAGTATTCAAAATGTATAAAGAACTGATAAAATCAACACCCAAAGAACAAATAATCCAATTAAAGAGTAGACCGAAGACATGAGCAGAGAGTTCTCCAAAGAAGACATAGGGATGGCAAATAGACACATGAAAAGATGCTCAATATCATTTGCCATCAGGGAAATGCAAATCAAAACCACAATGAGATATTATTTCATACCTATCATAATAGCTAAAATAAAAACACAAGAAACAGCATGTGTTGGTGAGAATGTGAAGAAAAAGGAACCTTCATGCACTGTTGGTGGAATGCAAACCCATGCAGCCACTCTGGAAAAGAATACAGAGTTTCCTCACAAAGTTAATTTTTTTTTAACTGTTGAGATGCCCTTCAACAGATGAATGGATAAAGAAGATGTGGTTCATATATACAATGGAATATCACTCAACCAGCAGAAAAGATGAATACCCACCATTTGCATCAACATGGATGGAACTAGAGGGGACTATGCGAAGTTATATAAGTCAAGCAGAGAAAGATAATTATCATATGATTTCACTCATATGTGGAACATAAGGAACATAGTGCAAAGGACCACAGGAGAAGGGAAGGAAACTGAATAAGAAGAAATCAGAGAAGGAGACAAACCATGAAAAACTCTGGACTCTGGGAAACAAACTGAAGGTTACAGAAGGGAGGGCATGGGGGGCATGGGATAACAAGGTGATGGGTATTAAGGGGGGCACATGTGGTGATGAGCACTGTGTGTTAGAAGTAACTGATGAATCACTGAACACTACATCAAAAACTAATGTTGTATTATATTTTGGCTCATTGAACATAATAAAAAAAATAATGTCTTTAAAATGTAAAAAAAAAAAGTTAAAAATAGAAATACTTCATTATCCAGTAATCACACGGTTGAGTATTCACCCAAAAAGTACAAAAACACTAATTCAAAAGGATACATGCTCCCCTGTGTTTACAGCATCACTATTTACAATTGCCAAATTATGGAAGCAGCCCAATTATCTCTGACTGATGAATGAATAGAGGTATATGGGATGGAATATTATTTAGCCATAAAAAGAATGAAATCTTGCCATTTACGACAACTTGGATGGAGTAAAAGTATAATCCTAAGTAAAATAAGTTAGTCGGTAAAAAACTAATACGATATGATTTCACTTGTATGTGAAATTTAAGAAACGAAACAAATAAGCAAAGGAAAAAAAGGATAGAGACAAACCAAGAAATAGGCTCAAATATAAAGAACAAACTGATAGTTACCAGAGAGAAGATGGGTGGGGGGATGGGTGAAGTAGGTAAAGGGGAATAAGAGTACACTTATCATGATGAGCACTGAACAATGTAGAGAACTGTTGAACCACTATCTTGTACAACTGAAACTAATGTAACACTGTATGTTAACTCTATTGGAATTAAAATTTAAAACTTAATAGATAAAGCAAACCAAAACAAAATATTTTTCTCAGAATTAAAATTATATCATTTCTCCTATACACACTCCAAAAGAGATACAGCATTCTTAGCATTGTAAAAATATTAATTTAAAATGTACTCTCTGCACCATAATTCATAAGGATGTCATCAAATCGATGTTCATAGCTGTTAAACTCAATTTACTAAATTTTTATGTTATGATTCAAATTCATTAATATAAATAAAAAGTCAGGAGTAAAATAAAGTAAAATATTATCATTTTAGTTAAAAATAATTGGAATAATTAGAAGTATAAATATATATAAGATAACAAAAATCATAACTATCATATATAAAATTACATCAACATATAATTTCCAAAGAAAACAAAAATCTTGTATAAGACAAAAATTATTACTATTGAATTATATCTGAGAACAATGTGTTTAACTTAATTCATGAAACAACTATTTTCTTAAAGTTTGCTTTTGTGTTTTCTTTTTTCTTCCTCTCACTACTTTCCATTAAATTAAGATTAATTCCTATAGAATCCACATCTGCCCTGTGGTTATACAGCCTTGAAATAGACCCTTGATTAAATAATGTTTGTATTGTTTTGACTGCCTGTTACTTCTACAAAAAATGTAGAGAAAGATGTTTTAAATTAAAATAAGAGAAAAGGGTAAAAAATAATTAAAAGGTAGCAAGGGCAGAACTTTACCAGTAAAAGGTATATGGGGTTGGAAAAATGTGAAGACTTGTCTTTTTGTTTTACCTCAAGATAAGGAATATTTATTTTTAATCTATCTTCTTTAGTTTTTGTTTTTGACAGGTTTATAATTTCTGTACAAAGTCCATCAGGCAATATCCCCTGCCCCTGACATCAAGCATGTGTCAGCAAAAGAAAGCACTGGAGAGAAATATAGATCATTGTACAAGTGAAAATTATATGTAGCATAACCAGTCATAATTTATTCTTTGATTTGTTAGAAAAAACATTATACATAATATCTATGTAACCTAGTGAATAAGAATACAATTGGTCAGAGACTTTATATACATTATTCTACTTTATCTTCACAATTAATTGATGCCATCAAATCTGGTATTTTTCAAATGAACAAAAGGAAGCTCAGAACAGTCAAGAAAAGAGACTTAACTGACCAGGGATCAAATAAAGGAGGATTATTAATTAGCAATACCATTTTATAAATAAGGAAACAAAATATCCAAAAGGTTAAGTAACTTTCCAAAGACTCCAATGATCAAATGATATAGACAATATTTAAATCTGGTATATTGACCCCAGAATTAATTGTATCAATCATTACTTTGTGCTTCCTCCTATTGTAGATCTCTGGTTTCAAGTTTGATTCCAGATCATAATATTCAGACTTGACTGAGTTCTATCAATGGGACAACTCATGACTCCTAATTTTAATCAGAACAAGTTACATTTCCTTTTGTCCTTGCATTATGCTATCTTCTTAATTGACTGTCATTTTAAGAATAATAACTGGATAAGTAAACTCTATTGACCCTTAGTAATTTAACAAGAGCACATGAAAATGAGGCAAGAGTTAATACCCTTTATCTTGTTGACTCATTTTAAGGTTAATATTAATAAAGCAGAGTCATGAATTTAAATCCCATTTGAGTCACATGAATTTTCTAGACCAGATAGCTACCAACTGCCCTGTCACATTGAAGCTAGTCATTTTTCCTGGCAAACAAATACAGCTGGTTGCAAAACGAGAATTTATGAATGGACCTGCAACATCACACAGGCAAATTGCCTAAAGTCCATCTGTCAATGGCATCCAGTCATTTCATCTTCATTCATACACTAAACTTAATTTTAGGAAAATTCAATCGTAGTTTAAGTTAAGAATATGCCTTCAAATTTTAGTACATGTACAGTTCATATGACATAATCTCACATAACCTATCCCGGTTAGGTTATGGAAAGTCTACTAAAATCTCTAGGAACTGCATTATAAGAGGGCTATTATCAACCTAGAGCACAGCTCAAAAGGGAATCCAAGAGATGTAAACACCCACAGATGAACTGGACTGAGAGATTTCCCAGGATGTGAGAATTCCAGTGCTAAAAATAGCATAGTCCCCCACAGCCCGGGATGATTGGCCACTGTCTCACAATAGCCCCCTTACCTGCAGTCCTGCTTCCTGGAATTTCAGTTCTGAAGTCAACTACCAGCAACTGTGATCTACAGGCAGATGGTCTTCCTTCTGAAATATCATCTGAAGGTCAATAGTAGCCTAATACTACATCACAGTGTGGGTCATTCACCTCATTTCATCTCATCCTGTAGGCATTTTATCATCTCATATCATCACCATCAGAAAAAGGGTGAGTATAACACAATAAGACATTTTGAGAGAGAGAACAAGAAATCACTTTAACATAACTTTTATTATAATATATTGTTATAATTGTTCTATTTATTATTAGTTATTTCTGTTAATCTCTTATTGTGTCTACCTTATAAATTAGACTATCATAGGTATGTATGTATAGAAAAAAAACATAGTGTATATAGGGATTAGTACTATCCATAGTTTCAGACATCCACTGGGGGCCATAGAATGCATCCCCCTCAGATAAGAGGGACTACTGTGTTATGACAGATAGTTGAAAGAACTCGAAAAAGTTAATGTGAGGTAATTAACTCGCTTTCTAGGGCTGCCATAGCAAAGTATCACAAACTGGCCTGAAAGCTACAAATCAGAGATCAAGGTGTCAAGACTTGATTCTTTCTGAGGTCTCTCTCCTTGATTTGCCAATGGTTCATCCTCTGTGTGTTCACATGATCGTCCTTGTGCCCAGTTATGTGCCTATTTTCTTCTACATGTTAAATTTTTCTCTTGTAAAGACATCAGTCATATTGGATTAGTTAAAGCTTCATTTTAACTTAACATCTCTTTAAAAATCTTATTTTCAAATACAGTCACATTCTGAGATAATAGGGGTTAGGGTTTCAATATATAAATTTTGGGTGGGGACACAATTTAGCCCCAAACCGAAGTCTTTCAGTATTTGAAAGACTTTCATTTTCAGTAGGTTTTTAAATGTTCTTTTACTCTTCAAAGGCAAAAAATAATTGACAATAAAAAATTACCATAAATAAATTAATGACTCAAAACTATCCCATCGAATAAGCTGCCCAGTTGGGTAGTAAACAATCTCCTCTGCGAGGAAATTTTGACTTGATTACCAAATTGTGGTTTCCTGAGAGCTGGTCAATTCTGAATAGACTGCATCTGAAAATCAAAATCAGTGTATGTGTTTTGTGTATGAATATATGTATATGTAGACACATAAATCACATAAAAAGTTCAGATTTAGGGGCCATTGATATATGGAAGCATTTTACAGAGAGAAACAATAGCATAAGATTGAAGCTGATTATATTTACATATATATAGAGAGAGAGAGAAAGAAGGAAAGAGAGACAGCTACAAATACAAATGTAGGTATAGATGTAGGTAAATAGATGTAGATATAGAGATAGAGATACATAGATGCTCACACTTTCAAAGAAGGAATAGTGAAAGGAAAAAATAGTCATTTTACAGTGGAGAAACCTGACAAACTATGTTAACTAAATAATAAAGGTTAGCATCACCATTGATTTTATGTCAAAATCATGTATTCACTGATACTATGTAATAAGATCACTTCATATTTGTGGTACTCTTTCCAAAAACCCATAACCCCAGTCTAATCATGAGGACAACACCAGACGAATCAAAATGGCAGATACTCTATACCATCTCTGATCATGACTCCTCAAATCTGACACAAAATCAAGGGAAGACTGAGAAATTCCCCTAGACCAGAGGAGACTGGAAAGACATGCAAGCAGGACATAGTGTGGTATCTGGAATGGGTACTGAAGCAAACAAAAGACATTAGTGGAGAAGGTGATGATGAGACCCAAGAAAAGTCTGGAGTTCAGACAAAGTAATATACAAATATTGATTTTTTGTTATGACAAAAAACTATGATCGTGTAAGAGGATAATAATGGAGAATTCTCTGTACTACCAGAGTCATTTTTCTATAAATATAAAACCATTCCTGTATAGGAAGAACTATTCCTAATATAAAACTGTATATGTAGAAATGTATATATTTATAAAATGACCATAGTCATTTTTCTATAAATAAAAAACTATTCTAAAATACAAACCCCACTTTAAAAATAATTGGTAGCCTGGAAGATGAAATGAAGAAAGACTGAACTTCATGCCAAGGAAGTATGGCATAACCCAAATGAGCAATCATGAAATTGGGTAGGGGCAATGTGGATGGAAAGGTGAAAATAATTTATTTCAAAGTGAAGTGTCAGAAATGACGTAAATCAAAGATGTTACGCTTCTTTATTTTTAATATATTCAAAGGCCACATTAGCTTTTCTAGCAAACATCACATGGTTAATGCATATTGAATTTTCTCTGGAAAAAAATAGTCTTTCAACAATCATGTTTAAGGGATTTCAACATCTACAGATACAGCTATATTTGTGGATCTAAGTATAAGATCAGATTTTACCCTTATGAATTCCATTCCTCATGGAAGACTTTATATATTTGAATGAATATATATTTACTTTTGCCCCTCAAATCCGTTCACTGTTGTCTTGGAAAGAGAGCTCCTCCTGAGTTTGGGCACATCTCCCTTATTTATAAGAATGGAACTGGAGTCCAAACCCATTCTCAAATCTAAGAATGGCCAGGTAACATAAACATGAGCTATAAGCAGCTAAAACATTATGCATGCTAAGGGTGATTAAATCAGGAAGGACAGTGACCTCTAATCATACTCTTGATTAGGAAAGGAAAGTGTGTATTTTCTCCAGATGTGCATACTTTTTTCAAAGATTTTATTTTCAAGTAATCTCTACATCCAACGTGGGACTCAAAGTTGTATCCCTGAGATCAAGTGTGCAGGGATCAAAGCCCCATCAGGCTCCTTGCTCAGTGGAGAACCCGCTTCTCCCCCCTCACTTGCTCTCTCTCTCTCTCTCTCTCTCTCAAATAAATTCAAAAGCAAACAAACAAACAAATGTATTCCTCAAGCTTCTAGAAACCAAATGTCATCATTGAAGTCAGCATGGAAAAGAACACATCGAGACAGACCAGCTACTTGCGCTTGTTTATCAGACCCTACATGACCTGTATTACATGAGTCATGTTTCTTTTCCTTTTCCATCCATGCCAGTTTAAGACAAATCTTCATGTTTATTGTTTGCACCCAAAGCCCTAAAGAATAAATGATACTGATAATAATGGATTCTATACTTTTTATGCATTTTGTATCTACAGATTTGATGGCTTTCTTTGACTTCTAATTATTAAATCAAATCACATGGAAAAGTGTAGAACAGCCTAGGATTCAGTAAGAATTCTGAATTGTATGACGAGAAATCTCACTCTAATTCATACCCAGCCTTGGATGCCTGGGTGGCTCAGTGAGTTAAAGCCTCTGCCTTCGGCTCAGGTCATGATCTCAGGGTCCTGGGATGGAGGCCCGCGTGGGGCTCTCTGCTCAGCGGGGAGCCTTTCTTCCTCCTCTTCTCTCTCTGCCTGCCTCTCTGCCTACTTGTGATCTTTCTCTCTCTCTCTCTCTCTCTCTCTCTCTCTCTCTCTCTCTCTCTCTCTGTAAATAAATTTTTAAAAAATCTTTAATTCATACCCAGCCTTTGGGTATGCAACATGTTGGTCCAACTCAGTAATTCTAAAACATTAGAGTGCATCCAAATTAACCGAAGAGCTTGTTAATTACCTGTCAGGCTCCACTGTCCAAGTTTCTGAGTAGGATTGGTTTGGAACCTGAGAATTTGGATTTCTAACAAGTTCCCAGAGATGACTTTTTGAGAACAACTGGTCTAGGCATATAACTTTCATCCTCATTTCTCTCTGCAATTTAAGCAAAGGCTTTCCAGAAATTTTTTTTTTCACTGTTTTAAGAAAGACATAGGGCAATAGAACCTTTTTCTGGTCTTTTTCTTCCAGACTTGGACACTGTGACAAAAGAATGTGGTGGTTGCAGTTGTCACAGCCATATGGGAACCAAGAGAAAAAACCAAGAGAATGACCAAGGTACTCATCCCAATGCCCTGACCAGCCCAGGACTGACTTCTTTTAGAGTTCTTGATATGACAAGCATATCAATGTTGTTATTATCCAACCATTAGTCAGGCCCTCTGTTACTTTTAGCTAAATGTTCTGCTTGAAATGGTTACAAATGGGCTACTGGAATTGATATGAATAACATTCTTCTGGCTGTAAATTATTTTAGTGCAGCAATTTTAGGTCCTGTAAAACCATAGCACAGACTACAGTTTCTTGAACATAATAGATGTTCAATAAATATCTGCTGATTAAATGATAAATGATAGTTGTAGATTGGATTCAGTATCACATGATTTAGGATTTTAAATATTAAAAAGGCTTTCATGTAATTTCTCCTATTAGCTAAACATGAAGATTGAAAAAAAAAAACATTTTTTTCAGATTATAGTTCATTTCCCCTTTTTAAAAACATTTCTTTCCTGCAAATATTTGAAATATATATTTTTACACCATATCTAAAAATAGTTCAATAAGAGGAAAAATCTGTGGTTGCAGTTTGAAGTCATAAAATAGTGCATATTAAAAATATGGAGTAAATGTATCGTTCCTCATCAAGGAATATTTATAAATCTCACTTAGAAGGACATCATTTCTCAGAATGTTCCAAGGTCCTAAGTCAGCTATTTTATAGAGAAGAATACTAAGAAATATGATTCAGATAAAATAGTTTTATGGCATATAATTTCTTTTTTCATATTTAATTTCTTAATGCTGTGTGAATGTTCCTATAACTCAGACTCACACATATTACATGAAACACTTCTTTGGCTTCTATGGAACCCAGTAAAATACAATTATCATGAATACTTAACTTACCATATTCTGCATCACCAAGCCCTTAGCAATTAATGTAGCATTTCTACCTCTCTGTCAATAAAATTAAATCTTATGTTTAATAGATGTAGTTAAGGATCGTAATTTTACATGGGAAAATAAAATCTGTACAAAGTCCAAAAGTGATCTTGTTAAAAAAAAAAAAAAAGCCAAAAGCTCAAACTACTGCAAGCTTTAAGTCAAAGTAACTACTCCCTTGTTTATAGTTTGGGCTTTGTCTCTAAAATTATAGCACTTGCTAGTAGTAACCCATAAACATAGCAGTTTTCAGCCTATTATTGTTTAACTTATTATCATTAATTATTCAAACTTACAAAAGAAAATACTGTGATTTTTTTAAATCGAAATCCCCTTTGTTCCCCTCATTTTGAAATTATTGGTAGGAAAATTACACTTTAAGTGTAAGAAAATATTGAGTCTAATTTCCTGGGTTTAGTTCTTTTTGTCAACATCAAACAGTCCAAAGACAGATTTTTTTTTTTAACTCAAACTTTACTTCAATTTTGGAAGTTATTAGCAATAGAAATACTAATTTGGAATTGGCATTTATATATGATTCAAATCAAATAAAAAAAAACCAACTAATCTTTCTATTGGAGTATTACACAAGTACCTAATAATTTATAGCTTCTTGTGGAAAACAAAGCAAAACAATGCATTTAAGTTTCTGCTCTCTTAGAAATAATGTTACAATTAAAAGGGTCAGATGGTGAAGGAATACTCATGGAAAGACACTCTATTACACGGTCTCACATCTTCCTAGACCAGGTAACTGAGTGGTCTCATCCTACTCACATGAAGTAAGTGTCTCTGGAGAGGCTGCTAAATTCATTTTGGTTTGACTTCTCTGAGAGTGAGTACTTGTGTCTGTGTGTGGGCTCTATGACCTTTATCCTCTTACCACAGAAGATTAAAATACATTTGTATAGCCCAAGTAAGATTAGGCTAGTCTTCTTCCATGAAGTAGAAAATTGGAATGGGGACAACCTGGGTGGCTCAGAGGATTAAGCCTCTGCCTTCAGATCAGGTCATGATCTCACAGTCCTGGGATCGAGTTTCACATCGGGCTCTCCGCTCAGTGGGGAGATTGCTTTCCCCTCTCTCTGCCTGCCTCTCTACCTACTTGTGATCTTTCTCTCTCTTTGTCAAATAAATAAATAAAAATCTTTAAAAAAAAAAGAAAAGAAGGAAGGAAGAAGGAAGGAAGGAAGGAAGGAAGGAAGAAGGAAGGAAGGAAAGAAAAAGAAAGAAGAAAGAAAGAAAGAAAGAAAGAAAGAAAGAAAGAAAGAAAGAAAGAAAGAAAGAAAGAAAGAAAGAAAGAAAGAAAAAAGAAAAGGAAAGAAAGAAGAAAGAAAGAAAATTGGAATGGAGGATCATTCTTTGGTTAATATTCTGGAGAGTCCATGAAAACTTGTTTTGTGTACCTCAGGAATTTCTCTCACTTCTGACCTTCCCAGAGTTTGGCTATTTATTCCTAGCTTCTTTGTAAAATTCCCTTAAATAATCATTATAAACAGTTCATATATCATATGTTATATCCATATATAGACATAGCAAAAATTTGTATTTTTTCTTTATGTTTCTATCTACCTATCCATCCATGTATCTCTATAGATATCTGGATATAGGGATAAACAGTAATAGATGATAGATAGATGGCACATATGACCTATGGATATATGGATATTTATAATGGTCTATATATGAGCATATATGACATTTTGTGTTATACATTTCATATTATACAAAGGGATACAGTGAACTTAAGAACTGTCCCTTTGAAAATGAAAAGTCCCTAACCACACTGAATAACTTAATGGTTATTTGATTACGACCTCTATTTAACATAGTCTGTATGTTTAATTCCATCCATGAGTATCAGTAGACTCAATCACATACCAGTGAGTCTTCGATCAGTATTGCACAAATCTTTGATAGCAACCTAGCTGAAATAGCAAATAAATAAATAAATAATAGTACATTCATAGTAAATAGTAAATCAATAAAATCAACTTTCACAACCTATTGACTAGGAGTATTTGTAAATTACATATTTGATGAGGGGTTAATACTCAAAAGATATAAAGAACTCATACAACTTAATAGCAAAAAGCAAAAGCAAAACAACAATTGTCCAATTGAAAAATGAGCAGAGGATCTGAATAGACATTTTTCAAAAAAAAAAAGACACACAGATGGCCAACAGATACAAAAAAGATGCTCAGCATCTCTAATCATCAGGGAAATGCAAATCAAAAATGCAATGAGATATCAACTCACACCTGTCAGAATGACGATTATCAAAAAGACAGGAAATAAACAGTGTTGGAAGGATCCAAAGAAAAGGGAAACCGTGTACACTGTTCAAGGGAATGTAAATTGGTGCACCACTATGAAAAACATTATGGAGGTTCCTCAAAAAAAAATAAATAAATAAAAATAGAATTACCATATGATCCAGCAATTCCATTTCTGGATATTTATCTGAACAAAACAAAAACACTAACTCAAAAAGATACATGCACTGAATGTTTATTGCAGCCTTATTTACAACAACTAAGATATGGATACAAGTGTCCATTGACAGATGAATAGGTAAAGAAAAGTATTAACAAGGACATTGCCATATTTTATTTTAAGAATTGCCTTACTCAGTGATAAAATATAATATGGAGGTACTAAGATGGGAACGATCAGAAATGGATATTCCTAGGATGTGAATGGGTAGAATGATCAATGGTACAGTTTATTTTCTTTGTTAGAAAGAGTAGCTTTCCTCTTTGCCAATCCGAATACCTTTTATTTCTTTCTGTTGTCTGATTGCTGTTGCTAGGACTTCTAACACTATGTTGAATAGTAGTGGTGAGAGTGGGCATCCCTGCCTTGTTCCTGATCTCAGAGGAAAGGCTGTCAGTTTTTCCCCATTGAGGATGATATTCGCTGTGGGTTTTTCGTAGATAGATTTTATGAGG